>JAXGGA010003629.1:0-99467 GCA_038373865.1 Uloborus plumipes
GGGGGGGTTGGGGGTTTTGGGGGTTTTCCATTGCTAGTTCCAGGGGAAGTTTCCCCATCTTTTTCATTTTTCAACTTTGTCAGCTGCTTCCTACAACTATCACAGACCACGGATAACTCGGATGTTCCTGGAATCAAGTCACACATCCATGAAGTAACACGTCTCAGTCTTTTTCTTGCATGGGAGTGATTTGGCTTATTAAAAGGGTTAAAGCAATCCATTTTTACTATCTTGTTAGTGGTATCCATCATGAAAGTGATAAATAGGGAGAAATCAGCAAGGAAACGTGCAGGGGCCAAGAAATAAGTTATCTTCTTGATACAACATCACATGAAACATCAAATGAACTTCCTACAAGCAACTGTGATGCTAAACTAGCTGTAAATGAGTGATCTTGTCTGCTTGACCAATCAGCTTATACTTGTGAAAAGGGGAATCCCCCCACGGAGGGAAATCTCCCTTTTCTTACAGTTAAAGGGAATTTCCCTTACTTGTATTCCAATCAGCTTTCACCTAGTTAAAGGGGTTTCCCCCAAGGGAAATTCCCTTTTTATCTGAGTAAAAGGGGGTTTCCCTCTACATGTAGGCAAATGAGAGGTTTGCAAACATGGTAAAATGAAGTAATCACTGCGTTTTATTAATATAATAGGATCCTGCACATTGCATAGGAAAATTAGTTCAAAAACAATAAAATTTTACTAATATGGTATATTATTGACAAAACATGTGTATCTCTGAAGCCCTGTATCTCCTGATCCCATTGAGATCCCATCATAGAATTTTGCAATATGTATCAAGACATCACAAACAATTTTTGGTAATTTTTTGGAATTTTTAAAATTGCCACTTTTTGAAAAATTTAAAATTTAAAATTTAATTTTAAAATTTAAATTTTTTTAAAAATTTAACCCCTATGTTGTAGCATATCATAATAAAGCCCTATTCAACAGCTTTAAAATGAGACCAGTCCCAGGTTAATATCACCACTGGTTGCGAGCCTATAGGCATTTTAATGTGGTTAAGTATCGTGTTTTTTCAAAGAAATTTAAAATTTAAAAAATTTATAACTTAAAAAATAATTGTGCTATGTAACTGAAATTTGGTATTTTTTCATATGTCTATGATATAATGCTGCATACCAAAAATCATGAAAATCTGAGACATCAATTCTGAAACTCTTCCAAAATTGTGTTGATTTGACATGGAATGACCCTATAATCAACAACAATGCAGTTTAACTCGTAAAATGAAGATTAACTAATAAGCACTAAGCTACTAGTAGTTAGCATTAAGTTAGTGAAAACTTGCTGTTTATTATCAAGGTTTTTTTTTTTTTTAAATAGTTAGTATAACCAAATAGTACATTTTAGTTGCATATTTTAGTCGTCATTTACTTTCTGTCTGTCTTTCTTGTTTTGGTTGAAATAGTTAAATTATAATTAATAAAAAATGAGCAACGCAACATGATTTTTTGATACATATCACAGATGTTTGTTAATTTCTCAGAGATTGCTTTTAAAATTTGTCATGTCCTTTTGAACATCCATTAAAAGTGCTCATTAACATATTCTATGTTTTAGCCTATACATAGCTGGCTTTTGTTTATATTTTGGTGCGACTAATAAGAAATCGCCGAAAGAAGTTGGTTCAGAACTGGTTTATGTAAACCAGAGCTGCCTCTACGAAAAAATTGTAGTTTCTATGAACTACACCCTGGAACTACGATGTACAAAAGCCTGTCCAAAACATGATATTTTCTTTTCTCACAATCGCTAGAAACATTTCATTCATTACAAAATGCATATTAACAATTATTTGTTTAATCTTGCTTTTATGTATAAGTGGGTTTCAAAACAAAAATAAACAAAATTAATTTATGATAATAGTAGACGGTGGAAATAAGAAAGTAGATATTTTCCCAAAGCAATATGATATTTGTTCTATTGTTAATTTAAATGTAAATTATTCATTGCATCTACTATATTTGTTATTAATCTGCTGCCTCCCCCCCCCCCCTCCCTGTGCAAATCTCTGCTACAGATTTAGATTTTCAAAAGTTTGCAGGTTTGGAATAAAACCTTATTGTCACAACATTTCTAGCAATTCTTGCTTTGGCCAAATATGTGTTTCCAAAGGCTAACGACATTATGACACTTCCGAGCTGTGCCATAGAGAAATCTAACCTTTTCTCTAGAGTGATATTTAATTATTTTAAGTGATCTAGAAAAAAAAAATATTCATTTAATAAAAACTTGTTCCTCACTTTTCTGGTATTTAAATGTAAAATGAACAATTGCAAAAAAGCAGTTCACTAAGGCGGCAGTTATTTTAAAAGCTAGAATGAACCAAGAAAAAAAAAAAAAAACTAATGCTGTTTTCCAAAATTTCAAGCTGTACTTAACTTTGACATTAGTCCTAATTTACATTAGTTCTTGCTGCTATTAAGAAGGTTTCTAGAATTTCATGTCTGCTATTCAATAAACTGTATGGAAGGTTATGGCTATATCTAAGTCTTTGGATGTGTTATACTTGAAAATTAAAGTGAAAATATTTTTTTCTGCCATTTATATGTAGGTATGGGAAAGAAAATTACAAGAATCAAAAGCTATTGAGAAAGAAGTTGAACAGATTTCAAGCAAAAATACTACACAAAATACTCTGCAACCTGTTCAGCAACAAACAACTAGCATAGGAGCAGGTAAAAAAATGTTTTTTTTTTTTTTTTTGCACTTAACTATGTCTGTGAATGTGTGTTTATTTTTTTAATACAGTAGTACTTAAAGGAATCTTCTATTTAAGGAACATTTTTTTTTTTCTGTAGTAATTTTGCTTGCATGTCTCCATTTGTAAAATTAATCATGTGTTTAAAATATTTTTGCAGCTGCTATTACTCATCAGTTAGCTATGCCCACTGGAAATCTAGTTCCACAAACTTTGTTGCAATATGCTGCACCCAATTCTGTAAGTATTTATTTTTTAAACTTATCATACTTTTACTGCTCAGAGTTATTTGAATCAGGGTTCGTCAGATTGGACCCAATCGTGTTTTTTTTTTTTTTTTCAATCCTCTTAAAAATACCCATGCTTTTACCATGATTTTTTTTTTTTTTTTTAATGTTTGAGAAGTTATAAACAAAGTAAATTACTTTCGCAATTTTAACTCGTTTATTTCTTATTTGTTCTACACTACAGACAGTTAACTTAAAAAAATTAATGTATTTTAAGTTTTAATAGCCTTTATAAGTTGCATGTTCCCTTATGAATAGATGCATTGTAATTTATTTTTGTTAAATATAAATAGTACTTTCTAAAGTCTTAAAAAAATATAAGAAAAAAAATAGTTCAAAAATTTTACAAAAACAAATCTTGATTTTTACTGTAACTGATCAAGAAATAATTTATAAGACTTGGCTTAGGTCATCTCATGTCTGATTTTCTGAAGGTTTGTAGATTGTATAGTAAAAATTACACTATCCAAAACTCTTCCATGTGAATTATTTTCTGCAAACTATCACATGTTATAAATTTCAAATAAACCAGAGACTTTTCTGCATATTTTTTTCAGATATTAACCCTACACTGCATGATTTTTTATTTTTCTTAGAAAAAAATATATGTGTTTGTCAATGTAATAAGAAAACATGGAAAAATATAAAAAAAAATTTAACTCTAAATTTTCACCACTTTCTAATTAAAAATAGTTTTGTTGCCAAATGGCTACACCATGCATTAATAGATAAAAATGATTTTAAATAATAGTCTTGAAATTAGTTTTTTTTTTTTTTTTTTTGTAAAAAATATGGAATTGAACATTTGGTGCACTATACTCTTGTAATCCTTTACATTTTGACATTTTACATCATTGTTTATTTGTACTGTGTTCTTTCCGATGATCAAATCTGATATCTCTTGGAGGTTCTCTCGCGCAAGCTTTCTTTTTTTTTGGTTTGTAACTAGTTCCTCTGTAGCTAATAGTCTTCCTCTTTTTAATACGCTTTTATTAACTTCACATGTGGGTTTGTTTGTATGTATGTATGTGTGTAACTCTGAATAAAAGATAAAATTTACGTTGTCTGCAAATATAAAAGTATTATTTTTAATATTATTTTTAATACTAAAGGCTAAACTGTGTATGTTGATGTATTATAAGTGGCATATTGATGTATTATAAGTGCATGTTAACTTAAGGGCGGATATTCAGTAGTTTTGAAAATCAGAGGGAAACCCGTGATGATCACAGCGCATTCCTATGTAAAAGCGTATTTTTTAGTTTTTTTTTCAAAACTATATTTTAAAATTATTAATAATTTTACTTGTCCGTGTAAGCACAACGTTTGCGGTAACTGAAATCTAAAATGAACACGTTTTGAAGGCTTTTCCCTATTGATTTTTTGTTTGTTCACTCTGTTGAACATCAGCTAAGCATTGATAATTGCAATGTCTAATAAACGGTAGAACAGCCGAAAGTACCACTTTTGGGTCCGCATGATTATTTTATACCTTCCAAAAAGAGAAAGAAGCTAGCGCGAAACATAAACAAAGCACATACTTCATGAACTACAGAGATGAATCAAAGTGTTCTCTGGATGCTTACTGTATAATGTTGCCAAATGGCTACAGACATGTATTATGTCCTAGATTTTTTCCGAATAATTATTTTGATGTAAAACGCATCCTAAACGAAAGATAAATGTTTGTTTTATTCATGTTATTTTTTTATAAGACAAAGAAAAATACTTCATTGTAAACAATAATTTAAAAACCTGGTAGTTTAAGTGATTTTAAAAGCTATCCATATGGATTCATTTAAGAGCATGTAACAGACCAGTGCTGCCATGTATGGAGGATAAATGGTGATAATTGCTTTAAATATACCCAATACTTGCTTTTTATGCATTGAGTTGCCTTATGACTACATTCTGCTATTCATAAGGAGGACAAATTGTCCATGTATCCAATTGGCAACACCATGCAGTGTAGGGTTAACAGTATTTAAAAACAGTGGGCCAGAAAACAGAATATGATGAAAAATGTTTGTTAAAAAATGTTACTTTTATTAAAAAAAATAATAAATATTAAAATATTGACATAAAAAATCAAAATTTATGTAATGCTTTATTGGACATGTATGTTTAATTTTATATAAATTTAATTTAAAGAGCGTGAGATTAGTCATATTTGAAAAACCCTGTGTTGAAAAAAAAAACATGTTTTTGCCAACCCTGATTTGAATTGCAGGGGTGAAATCTGTACCTCAGAACCAGACTAACGTAAGTCTAAAAATAGCGATTTTCAGTTTATTAGTGCATTCTATGTAAAATCTTGCATCACACTGGGCCATGGTAATGAAAATCTTTTAAAATATTTTTTTTTAATATGAGTTAACCAGTACTGTAAGAGCATAAGTCCCAACCTTTGTTTGAGCCGGACAAACGCAAGTCCATTTTATGCCAAATGGCTCCTAATTATTACTTGAAACATGTTGTGAAAAATATCGTATGTTATCAAAGAAGAAACAATGGTTAAAAAAAAAGACAAAACTCCATAGCATTATTTAATTGAATAAATTATTAATTTATCGTCTGCTTAAATTTTTGCTTCTGATATTTTGTGAAAATGTTTTGGCAAGAGTGAGAGTTTTTATTGTTTTTAGAATATTAAAATGAAAGCGGCTGCTTGCAGAGAAGTATTGAGGGTTCTGTTTTATTATTTTTTTATTATTTTAAGTGTATAAATAGAGAATTATTGTGATGAATTTTTCATTGTTCAATGATTCATTTGCAATCAATGAAGAACATTGTCCCGATGAAGTACAATACGATGATGATCCAACTTTTTCTCCTAAAACAAGTGAATCATCAAGTTGTATTATTTCTGCTGCAAGATGTGCCTTTGAGTGAAATCAGAAATGCAATTTCTCTGGTTCCTTTTTAGTTCTTCTGATAGGGATGAGCATGAAAATATTGAAAAGAAAAGAGTAAAAGAGAAGTAAAAAGTGAAAAAAAGGTAATGTAAGGAAAAAGAATAGCTTAAGTGAAAGGCTTACGTTAATGCAATAAACGTTGTTTCTAATGAAAAATCAATAAATTCCTCCTGGAATAAGTGTCCTAAAAGATGTTTTTAGGAATTACAGAGGGTCAAAGATTGATGATTTACTCTGAATGTTTTAGAATACTGAAATGAGCTGGGACTTAAAAAGACAATTTGTTCTTTCTAGTATGAAAATTAATCATGTTGCTAGAAAACGTAAAAGAGACAGGATAAGAGGGGAAAAAAACAACCCATAAATTTATTTTCAATTTGCACTACAAGGAAAAATTAGTTTACAAAACTTTCTTTCTTAATAATACACTATGTGTTTCTGAAACCCTGGGACGTCATTTCAAGTTTTTCCAGGGGGGGGGGGGGCAATAGGTAAAAACACAATACAATTTCACCAGAAAACAACAAAAACCACGCCCACTTATATGTAAATACATTGATTTCTCAAAGTCAGAGGGGGGGGGGGCAATTGACCCCCCTGTCCCTCCTAAATGACTGGCCTGCTGAAACCTTTATGACAGTCGCTTTACCAAAATCCAATGAGTGTGGGGGCCAGATTTTAGGGTACATATTCCTGTATATAAACTACCAAGTGGAAAGCGTGAAACAAATCAAAAAACATATTTTAAAGTTTCTCATATATGATAGCGTGTTGCAGCTTCGAAAAGGAGAGAGCAACTTGTATTATAAGACCAACTTAGCAGATGAAGCCTTTAAATCAGTTGAATTAAAAATAAATAAAAAGCTGGATACCTTGTCTAGTAGTCAGAGGAGTATGATCGAGATAAGGAAGCCTTAGGTTTGAATTCTGGCTCGGGCATGGATGTACTTTCACTCTCTCTTGTCCTTGTCCTTTCTCTGTGTGAATGCGTGTTTTGTGAATTGCTACCTGCCCTATAAACGGGTCTTACGGCATGTGTGTTGAGCGAAATCGAACTCCCACCCTAATGGTGTTTGTAAAAACGGAAGCCATATCTATTGTGCCTAATCGTGCTCGGGTACCCAAGTGGTTTCAGTAACAACAACAATAACAAATAAAACAGAAGAAAGGGTTGTTACGCCAAAGGTGATTCCAAAATTAAGACTAACCCCAAAAAAGACAAGTAATGAAAAGTGCAGAGACCTTATGAAATTAATGCAGTGGATTCCCATAAAGTATTGTCCTTACTTTGAAAATCTTCCACATGGAGAAAACGATGGAAACTTTTCCGAAGATGATTGGACTGCTCTTGATTAATGTTCCAAAATCATCTCAGTCTCTAAGCAATCTCTGCATTTCTGCATTAAAAAAAAAAAAAAAAAAAAAAAAAAAAAAAAAAAACATTCTGCTTATATATTCTAACAATAGATTACTTTTTGTATTAAAAGCACCATTAAAGTTTTAACTATGAATGCATTTGCAGTTTACTTATAAAACCTTTTCAAATTTCTAGACTAGTGCTAAAACAATTTTTTGGTGTAAAAGCACAATAACACAAGTGCAGTTCTGATATGATGAGCCATGAACTCATAAATTACATAAATATATTGTGAAATTGAACAAAATTTAATCAACGAGGAGTATTGCAGACCTGTTTTTTTCATCTTAATAATCATGTTTTGTTTATGTAACTAGGCAATGAAACCTTTCCTTTCAGTTTTACCAGTGCAGATTTTGGGGTTAACAGATTGAAGTTGAAGGTTTAAAAAAAAAAAACAAGAGTCGGAGTCGGAGAGGGGACATTTTAACTCCGAATTGGCAACTCTACCTGAGCTTCCGAGTCCGAGTCGGAAACATTTTCGGAATTGCAGTCGGTCATTTTCCCTCCAACTCCGCAACCCTGTTTTCCACTCTTCTAAAAAGTAGTAATAATATGACTTACTTTAGTCTGGCCCGGAGGTACGGAACTGTTTTGATGCAAAGCCACAATAATGCAAGTCCAGTTCAGATATAGTCAGCCATTTGCTATTTAATTACGTAAATAATTGTTTACTTGTGCAAAAATTAACCAGCAAGAGCTAAAGTACACATATTTTCTCAATGTTAACAATCATGTTTTGCAGCCTAATTCATGTAGCAGCTTTGTAACTATTCAAGGAAATAATTGTTTTCTGTTTTTTTTTTTTTTGCTCCCCTGCAAAGTGATGATAATGTGACTTACGTTAATCTGGTTCTGAGGTACAGAAATATGTGTTCCAGATTGTAAAGTTTCAGAATCAAATACATTTTGATAAACAAAACTAAATTGCTTCACCTATTAAAAAAGTGCTGTTAAAAGAAAAATAATGGCAGTTAAATTTCACTTTCTATCATGGAGCCACAGGAAAATGAATATTTAAAAAAGGGAAATAAATCGCCTTTTCCCATTTTGAGTGGAAAAGGTGATTTTATTTTTTAAATTCATTCTTTGACCAGATCTTCTGTTTTTTCTTTTCAGAAAGTTGCAATGCTAGTATTTCGTTTATCTAGAAAGTTATGCAACAAAATTTTTTTCTAAACTAGACTGTTCTATTTTAGGGTGAAGTTCAGAAAAGTATGGCAATGGGCGGTTTACAAAAATTGACTCTGACAGTACCCGCTCATTTAGCTCAGTCTGGTCTGCAAACACTTGTTGTAAGTCATATCATAATCGTTGATAGCTTTGAAATAATGAATATTGTTTTGTTCTACATTTATAAAACTTTTTATTTTCTTACTTGCAATGAGTTTAGACTTCTTGTTTAGTTCATTTTATATTTTAGCATTATATACTATGTTTACTATTTTTCAATTACTTTGAATTATTCAATACTAGTGATCGCACGGCTTTGCCTGTGGTATAAAATTAATAGCTCATTTGGTAATAATTTGATGTCACAGACAGAATACTCAATTTTAGTTATAATTCAATTATAATTCCTTAAAACTATGATATAAAAATAAGACGAAAGAGAAAATAAGAACATTTTTTTTTGCTTACAGTAACCAATAAAAATCTTACCAAAGTTTAAAAAAAGAAGGAAGTTTTCTTCCTTAACTTTAAAAACAAAATACATTTTCTGAAATGAAACATTTTAGAAAGAACGTTGCAATGCCGCAATTTATACGATATTTTTACAAATTACCGAGTTTCAATTCCTTAAAAACTGAGAAAATAAAAGCAGATATTTTTTTTTTCAATTGTTAAAATATTTCTTTTACCTCCTTAAGGCTTGGAAATTGGATAGCTACAAAAACAAATACATTTTTTAAATTACTAAGAGAAAAAGAACGAAACAAATAAAAGGTATAAAAATTTAATTCCGGGATTCTAAAAACAATTATTACAGCTCTTCTAATGCTCGTAGAGACTTCGAATTGATATCATTTTTAGCACAAAATGTTAAGCTTTTGCCTGACATAAGACTTTAAAATATGTATAAAATATTTCTTCCCTATTTTATCATTGTATGAAAAATGAGCTAAGAATTATATATATAGAAAAAGAAAGGAATAGAATTTTCAAAAAAAAAAAAAAAAAAACGATTCGTAGTGCACATCCCTATGGTACAAACTAATTTTGTGCCAAATTTTATGAAAATCGACCGAACGGTTGTTGCGCTACGCGCATGACAGACAGAAAGAAAGAAAGACAGACCCACCTTCAGCTTTATTATTAGTAGAGATTAAACTATTCAAAAGAAAATTTGATAATAAATAGTTTTATAATTCATAAGAACACATTTTCATGGCATATGTAGTTTTAAAGTGCATTGCCACAGTTTATTGAAATAATAATCATTTAATTTATTATTTGTTGTGAAAATTTTTCTTTATTTTTTACTTCCTTTTACGTAGTAAAGGATGTATTTTGATCACGGAAAAAAAATTTCTGTCTAAATTTTGATTTTGCTCTCCCCCGAATAAATGTTGAGTCGTTTTTCAACCTGTCAGCACGTGCATATGTACCTACCAACATATAGCCTGCTGAAAAATTGTTTTCAACCACCCCCGAGTTAATTACGACAAGTTTTCTTGTGACGTCTGTATATACGTATGTATGTGCGTATGGTATGTCACATTAGAAGCTTCTAGTTTGGCCTGTAGGCTCTGAGGGGGGGCGGTTTGGTTGTGCACCTCTTCTTGTGGTTGCATTCGAACGTTCCCATTCCCATGGGAGTCTTTTACCTCTTTTTTGGGGTAAATCAGTGTTAATTTCAATGCAAACTCAAGTGATATGAAGATCGCCAAGTGTGCTACTCCAAGTTGGCGACAGATTTGGCGAAAAAAATGATTTTTTGAATTTGGATTCAATTTAGCGCTACTGGCGATATCATTCGAAAAATCCATTGAATGATGTTAAAATTGGCAATATTTAGAAAATTAGTCATTGTAAAACATTTTTTTTTTTTTTTTTGCATTGCTTCGTGGCAACCTAGGGATGTAAATGTTTGATTTATTATCTTGTTCATTCTAAGTATTATTTTAACACTTATGGCATATACAAAGAAATTTACACGTAAAAAAAGTAGTATGGGGTCCATACCAGATTTTTTTTGCAACACTAAGTATAAAATTTTCTTAAAAGTACTTTTTTAAATAGAGATTATTCCTAATTTTTTATCATATTGGGGGAAAATGCTAAATAATGACGTTTAATGTTGTCTTAGAATCATAAGACAGGTTTTAATGAATTAATTTCGTAACTATTACTGTGTCAGTGACAAAAATATTTTTGATTCTTTTAGTCTGCTGCTCCAGGAACTACAGCAGTTCAGCTTCCTGCTGATTTAGCATCTTTATTTCAGGGTAATGTCATCACATCTAATCATATGCAACATGGTGATTATTATTTCTTTTGTTTTTATTTAATGATTATTTTTGGTTTTGCTGTGAGTTTGTTTAAGGGATGTTTAGGTCCCTTCTTGGCTACGTCACTGAGTATAGTACATAGTGATGTAGTCAAGAAGGGACTAAATCCCTCCACTTTTAATTTCTGTAATTGTTGTTAGCATCTGTTAGTTCCCTCCCCCAGGACCACACTGATCACATATATCTTTCTTTGGTCTTTTTCAAATTTGGTATAACAATTATAATACAGTGGCCGTGCTGATATAAATCATGTTTGTTCGAAAAAGTTTTGATTCAATAAGGTGCCTAATTGAATAAAGCTGGTATTTGACAATTTGATTCAGTAAAGCGGTTCACACACAGGTCAAAACAGGGTTCTTTTTTTCTTTCAATATGATTGAAAAAAATTTGAATTGTACTTATCATTGATGAAACCCAAATTTAATTGTTCAAATATTGCAGGTCCCTTTCTACTATATTGCGGGAGGGGGGGGGGCATAATGCATGTTAATACTAAGTAACCAGGGACCGCGCTAAGTACTCGCTACCTCACCAAATGCGATAAAATAGAAAATTAGTTGAAAAAAATTCTGATTTGGTTAAAGTATTGGTGAATGGAAAATTGTCAGAAATTTTCACTTGGGGGGGAAAAATACATGTATTGCATTAAAAAAACAAATAATTAAAATTCTTTGACTAAAACTCTCGAAGTTTGGCTAAGACTTTTGAAATTTGTCTAATTTACTGGCTAACAACTTAAAATCCTTAGCGTGGTCTCTGAGTAGCATTGAACTTAATAATAATTTGAACATCTTAGGTAGGACATATAATGGGATTAAGCTGTAGTTGCAAGCTCTTGGACCATGCTTTGTTTTCTTTTCTTTACTCTTATTTGAGCAAAAAAGCGAAGATGGCTTGCTTCATTTTCTAATTGAGAAAGTATTTTTGCATTTTTCAAAAATTGTGATCATAATACAAAAACCCTAGAATCGAAATGTTTTGATTGAATATCAACCATAAAATTGTTTATGCATGAAACAGTAAGTTCTAATGTAAAAAAAAAAAAAATAATAAAGGAAAAAGAATCCTAGGTTGAGTGTTCATGGTTTCGAGGGAAGTTCCTTAAAATTAAATCTTTGAAAAGCCTTTAGGATGTGTGTTATAAGTATTCAGTGTGTTTAAGGAACAAGTTGAAGTAATATTTAGATTTTGAACTTTTTTTGTTGCATTTATTTCGGTATTTATATTAATAAATTTTAGCTGTGAGAAATTTGATTCATGTTTTAGAAATAGTTTGAAATTATCTTCTTTAATTATCAGTGTAAGGTTCATTCGACTATTTGAGTATGTTTTATTTATTTATTTTTTTATTTTCAGGTGGACAACAAATTGCTAATGTTCATTATCAAACTTTGACCTCTGAACAATTAAAAAATGCTCAGCAATTTACAGTTACTATACCTGTATCTTCTCAATCTCAGGTATGTTTTTCTTCAGCGAAAATTAATAAAGTCGTTAGAAATGAAATATTTTATCAAGTTATTAATGGAAAAAGGTTATAAAACTAAATTCTTTTTATCTGCAGCCAACTGGTGTTATTGGTCAACTTGATGGTGCTGATGATACTAGTGATGATGATGACGAAGATGACTTTCAAGATAATGATGATGATAGAGATGATGATAATGATGAACAAATTGAAGATGACCAAGGAGAAGAAGATGAGGTACTTATTTTTTATCCAAATATTGCAGTATACAATTGCCAATTTTCAAGAAGTTTCAAAATTACCCCGAGTAAAACTTTTTTAGGGCTACCCTGGAATTCCGGGTTTCTTAATTGATGAATCCCAAATTTCTGAAGACTTGAATTATTTGTCGTAATTTATTAACATATGTCCAAAATGGGAATAAAGACACAATTTAATACTTGGCATGAAATAATATTAACTCATATTGTACTGCTGGAGCAAAATTTCCCATCTTGATCATATCAGTTTTTCATGAAACTTATAGACATCTTAAATTTATACATAATTGTTGACTGAAATTATCATTCATAATTGCTAAGTAATTAGATTTTGAAATCAATTAATGTGCACTTTTTAGCTCATTCTTGATAGCAAATAAAAGTATTATCATCTCAAAAATATTTTCACCCAATGTTTAACCTAAATTTCCATTTTTACTCATGCTGTATTAATAAAGTGTTTTAAAAAATTGTTTGTAATAAATATGTTAGGAAAATTAATAAGTAGGATAGGCCGACCAGTGAATTAACACGCAAACAAAACTTCATTTTCAAAAATTTATAGCTTTGTCAAAAATTGTAGCAATTGCCATATGACAGTAAAAGCGGTTTAAAAGATATTATAATTAAAGTTGTCAGAATTTTTATAGTTTGTTTCAATTTTTTTAGTGGGTTGCCTCAACCCAGCAAATGAACAACGAAACCGAATGTGAAAAACGGCATTTTCTAGCCGTTTCTTTTCAGAAATTTGTAGAAGAAAGTTACAACTATCAGTGTTCATCAAAGAAAAATGTTTTAAAAACTTAGTTTTTAATAAAAGTGTTGATTTTTTTTCTTTAAATCTTCATCATTTTTGGTAAGAGAGGTTAAAGTTGGTAGGTATATCAGCATTTGGTTTATCATTTTTCATATTACTTTCTAAATAGTGAACAATACAAAATATAAATGGTATACATATCACTCCCCCAAAAAAAAGGACAATAATTTTACTGTTCAACGATGCATAGTAATCAGTTTAATATAAACCATATGAAAACACTTTTTCTTACTTTTATAGATTACAAAAATTGCACTTGCCCCTCCCCCCCTTTCATTTCTGATTGCACTAGGCAATTGTCGAAAATTGCACCTATTACAGTTCACAGGGAAGAGTTTACTTCTACTGTAATCTTTTCCCAAAATCTCCCCACGCCCCCTCTCTATTGGCATTTTATCATTTATTCTCCTGATTTTTCTTTCCCTTGCGTTAGTAGCTGGGAAATTTTGATGCTTGCAGTGAAATACCACGATACTATTTGGTTCTGAGATTTGGTATTAAATATTATTTATATTTTTAGGAACCATTAAATTCTGATGACGATGTAAGTGAAGATGATCCAACTGATCTTTTTGATACTGAAAATGTAGTAGTTTGCCAATATGATAAGGTAAGGATTTATTCAATTTCGGTTCTTTCATAATTTAAAACTTTTTTCCTAACTGGAACATCTTTTGTTCCAGTACAGTAGAGTCTTAAAAGTTAGGCACTCAATTATTCGACCACAGTAGCCATAGCTTAGCCACATTCTAGCGGGAGCAATAAAAAAAAAAAAAAAAAAAAAGGCCTGTATAAAAAACCTGTTGCACACGCATTCCAGTTTTCTGCACATTGAGCCAGTTATTATGATTCAGATTCTAGTTCTAAATATTTAATCAAATGGGTCAAAAAAAAAGGTGCTTTTTCACCATAAAAAAGAAACAATTAATAGAATGTGCCATTTTATAAAAATTTTAATTATTTTTAAAAATTCAATGCTAGTTTCTTGAATTGAAAGTTTTAGTGACTTATCACTTCCCCTCCCTTTCACTTTTATTTTCTGACCCTTTTCATGCATGGGAAAAAGCTCTTCGCTAATTAAACTCTGGAAAATCCAGCAGCATAGACCTCTCTAAATATATGTTAGTTTCTTGTGTCATTGCATGAGCTTTATCAAGAACGTAGTCAACGCAATTAAATTTTGGAAGATTTCCAAATACATTAAAATTATATTTTTTGGTTCAGTAACGCTAACGGGCGTATCTTATGAGGTACTTCTGTTACTGACCAAAAGAGATTATTCAAATATTGTTTATGGAATTAGTCAAAATTTAATTGCGTTACATGGAAAAAGTTCGTCTGTCATAAAGCTCAAGCAGTTAAACAAGAACCTAACATATTTGAATTCTTTGTTAGGTGTGTTTTGGATTAATGATGTGTCTGTTATTGTGGAATTTCCCAATAGTTATGTATAAGTCTACTGCTTTTTTTTTATCTCTCTCTCTTTTACCATGAAGTTTGCAAAGAAATTCCACTCTTCACTTAAAAGCTACTGTGTTTTTAGGCTTTAGTTATTTCTTTCTTTTAAAATAAATTTACAGGGTGTTCTGTTATAACTTGCATGAAATTTTGCTACCGTTCTTCCTCATGAATACTTCCAATGGCAAAAATACTCAAAATGAGGTGTTGCGTTAAGATAATAAAAGTTTGAAGTGAAAAGAAAAAGTTTAAAAACATGAAATGTAAATTTTTTCCTTGTCCGCTAACTTAGATTTAGGGAAATCAAGAGCATGAAAAAGAATTCGAACAAAAAAAGTTTGAGAAGTACGACCAATATTCACCAAATAGAACGCAACGATTTGTCAGTTACAGCACTTTGCATTTTCTGCCAACAACATCTTTTGGGCAGAAATATAGTATATTTGGTAGTATAGAGGCTTCAGTTGAATGATAACCAGTTATTCTACTGAAAAGGCGATGTTTTGATCTCCTATTCTGCATGAGCTCGTAAAACTTTGAACTCAAATTATCGTTGAGTTTTAATCCTAAATCTTTTACATTGTGTTGAAATTATTTTTCAGTGGAGTTTGTTTTCCCAAGCATAAGTTATGGGACCTAGAGTCTGTATGAAAAGTTAAATTTTGAAACCAATTTTTTTCTTCACTTCAAACTTTTAATATTTTCACCCTGCACCTCAAGTTCGAGCATTTTTGCAATTGGAAGTATGCATCTAGGATGAATGGTTGTGTAAAGGAAGGTCATGTAAGTTATGTATGTACGCGTTTAAGTATTAAAAATGTTGTGTGTTTTTGCAGATTACCAGGAGTAAAAATCGTTGGAAATTCCACTTAAAAGATGGCATAATGAATTTACAAGGAAAAGATTTCGTCTTCCAGAAAGCTTTGGGTGATTCAGAGTGGTAGTCTATCTGCAATTTTTTATTTCCCTCACTGTATTTGTTGTGTGACAATCTTCATCAATCTCAGTATTGACTTCCAAAGTTTGAAATGGTTACTAATATCCAAGGTCGGAGCGAGTACTGTGACCCGGGAATAATGGTACGAAGGAGCACAGGTTGTAAATTGTGCTGATTGATCAGTGATGCAATGATTCCAAGTGTTCACTTTTAAACAGATGAAGTTTCTTGTTATTTTAAATGCAGTGCTTTATTTCTCCGAGGAATGCAGCAAGCTGTATTCTTTGTCGTTCTCCAAGTCACGAGAAGACATTTTTCTTCAGTCCTAGAAATGTGATTGCTTTTAGAAAGCAATATAAAAACTGTTGTCAGCAATCTTATTAAGTGGAAATTTCTTATAATTCAATCATAAAAGGCAACTATAAAATTTTTATGCTGTATACCCTTCATACATGTCTCTCATACCATTTAAAATCTGTTGTAACTTTCTGTTCCTGTTATTTCTTGTATTTATTTTTAAAGAGAATTTAGAACAACTTTTGTAAAGATATTTACTTGAATAAATTGGTTAATATTAAACCAATTTGAACTTGTTAAATATTAATTAATTTACGTATAGAAAATGTTTGTTTTATAAATATTTGCTTAGGTAAAAATCATCACATGAAATAAAATCTTTTTACAACATGATTTTTTTTTCCATTATATCTTCACAAATGTGAAATACATAAAAAAATGTCATAATACATGGAAAGAAATGTGCTAAGTAGTTTTTGTAACACGTTTGGAGAAAATTTGAAAATGCAACAAAAATTGCACATAATTTCCTCGGCTTAATATATATATATACACACACACACACACACACATATATATATATATATATATATATATATATATATATATATATATATATATATATATATATATATATATATATACATATATATATACATATATATATATGTATATTCTAAAATTCACTTCTTTAATTGAGTCAACACTATTTATCCTTCAGATTCAGACTCCTTGGGAGCAGTGAAATGAACATAGTTTGGTTTTCTTAATCTTGTATCTTTCATTCCCCACTGATATTTTCTGAATAATTTTATACTTGGGAAGCGGGGGGGGTTATACTTTCAGAAACAGGAAATTTCACTAGAGATATATAGATGACGTACTAATGACATACTGTCGTCCCCACTTAATCAGGTAACAGATAAATGAATACCCCGCTTATACAAATAAAATATCACTGAACAGAATTATTTCCCGTGCCATTAACGCAATGTTAAAGATCTCCGTTTAATCGAATAATATTTCTCAGAACCGACAGTATTCGTTTAAGCGAGGCCGACTATCTCATCCAGATTATATTATGCTTTTAGTGCTATGAATAAAAGCTTAAACCAAAATCTAGCTTTTCCCAGAGGTAAAAGCTAATTGGTTCCAGCTATAAAAATGCAAAATACTGCAATTGAAAACCTAAATAATTAAGAGCAGAGCAAATTAGCTCACAATTATTTTCGCTCCCCATCAAAAATGTAACTATCATAACTGAATAATTAAAATCAAAAATTAGTAGCTAAAATAAAAAGTAAAGTACATTGTAAAATTATAAAATTATTCGAAATATTTACTAGATGGAAAAGGATTTAAGTCTCAAACACTGCATACAATATTTGGAGAAGCTCGTGCTTCGTTATGTGTGTGTGCATGTGGAAAGTTTCCAAAGAAATTTTTTTGTTTAGGAATTGAAAATTAAATGGAAATTTATTTAAGTAAGTCTTCAGTGTACTGAATTTGATGCCATCCCCTTTTACCCCTCCCCCTCCCACCCACACAAAAAAGAAATAAAGAAGTGGGGAAAATGGTGTATTTGGCTATAGCCATGCATTTTGTTGGCATACATATTAGGGTGGATCAAAAAAAAATTTTTCGAATTTCAAATCCTACCTATGCGGAAAAGATGTTCTATGGTGTACAAATTTATGAAAAAATAAAATAAAAAATAAAATTTTAAATTAAGAACTGCCGCAAGAGGAATGAATTTTAGAAATTGCGGCTTTTTTTGTCAAAAAATCGAAATTAATCAATTATTTTTATTTTTAGATTTTTAAATTCTACCTATGTGGGTAAAATGGTCTGTAATACACATATTCATAGAACTGCCGCAAGAGGACTGAATTTTAGAAATTAAAGCTTTTTTGGTCAAAAATTCGAAATTAATCAATTATTTTTATTTTTAGATTTTAAATTCTACCTATGTGGGTAAGATGGTCTATGATACACAGATTCATGAAAAAATAAAATAAAAAATGTAATTTTAAGTTAAGAACTGCAGCAAGAGGGAAGAATTTTAGAAATTGAGGCTTTTTTTGTTAAAAATTTGAAATTAATCAAATATTTTTATTTTTAGATTTTTAGATTCTATCTATGTGAGTAAGATGTCCCATAATATGTAGATTAATTAAAAGCTAAAATAAAAAGCTGAATTTTAACTCGCGTGCTTTTGCAAGGGAGTGAACTCCAGAAATTTAAGGCTTTTTTCGTGAAAATTAAAAGTTAATCAATAAAAATTTTTAACATAGTTTCGGAGTCTACCTTTTTAGAAAATGTGTTTTAAGGAACATCGATGAGGTAGGAGGGATTTAAAAAGAAAAAAAAAAGGTAGCTGCACTGCCGCAAGCGTTGTTAGATTTTGTGAATAAAACCTTTTAATGGTAAAGGTCACGATGCTTTTTACCAAAGTAAAATAAGCATTTTAATTAAAAGAACTGTTTATTAGAATGATTTAAGTCATACTAGATGATGACAAGAATAATTCTACATTCATTTAAAACTTTCTGAACTTAAAATACCATCAGAATTACAGGGGACAGTAATCACTCTTCATATTGAAGACTGGCACGAGCCTTCGCGACTTCAGACGATTTCTTATAAATCCGTCTCTGTTATGGGGTCCACACACTGCAGCAGAGGCTTCCTGTGACAACTTTCATTATTCTTTCTGTAGCTTGAGTGTGGAAAGGAAAATTCCGGATAACTGGTAGAATAACTCTTGTAATGATTGCTGATTTTTCTATTGCTTCTAAAAGTATGATGTCACTAAAGCATTCAGTCAGTGGAGGCTCTGTTACATTTTCTCACTTAATCAAATCGACGTAATCTGTCGCGTAAAAGCCAAAGTTTGCCAAATTGAAAATTTGGTTGTTAATATCCGCTGCATAAGGACAAGTAGTATGTTTATCTTTTCATGCTTTTAGAATTCTTTGAAGCGCTAATTGCTTTATGTGATATCTGTCGTCAGCTACCATTGACATTAAGACGAGTGACCAAAACACCGGTTTCGTTTAAGAACAGAGTCAATTACTTCTTTCAAATCATTCGACAAATATCGCGAAAGAAAGATTTTTTGATGCAAATGCTGCGCACCATAGATTACAGAAGGTTTTGTTTTGATCTGGAACCACATGTGAGCATATACTTTTTAAATGAATGTCGTTGCTGTAACTTAACGTCTCAAATGGGTCCTCATAAGCTTTATAGAGTCTGAGAATTCTATTTGCAGTTATAAGCCATCTTGAGAGGCAAGCATTTCCGCGGTTTCTCAAGATCCGTTTTGTTGGTGACTTCACTTAGTGTGCAAGTTATAGGTACGAGTGTAACTACAGATAGCTTCTCGCATCCAGCCAACAATTTCCTATTTTGCCAGTGAAGCTTTTGGGCCCAGTCGTAGTTCCATCCACATGAGTAAAAAGATGGCGCAAAGGAAGCTCATTTGAATGTAACTGGCATGCAAACCATTGTAGTGGACGCTTCAGGATCAGTTCTATATTTTAAATAACACCTCCTTTGACTCCTGTGTTGACAGAAGCTCCATCGCAACCAATTGCAACAAACTTCATGACATCTACCTTATTATCAGTGGATGCGAGAAATTTGCGATATGTTCTCCTATGATTCGCGCTTTTCCGACTTTTACAGATACGTGGCCGATATACTTAGAGCCAGGCTCTTTAACTAAACTTATATGCTCTTCGATTATAACTTTTTTGTTTCTGCCTTCCACTTTTGGCATGTAGGGGTGGAAAGATAAAATGAGCGAGTAAAAAATATTTTTAAGAAAAGGAAAACAAGCTGCCATTTAATCCATAGCAGTGGTGGGTGTGCTAGTTCTGATTCGCTCATACGATGATGTGAAAAGGGAGTGTTTAGGGGATAAAATATTCCAAAATACTTACTATTATTCAATACTCAGCACTCAATAATCAATATTTATCACTTTGGAACATTTAATTTTATTGAAATAAGTATTTTAAATTTAAAAAAATCAAACAGAAATTAAGCGATTTTCAACATTTTTTCAAAAATTCAACCCCTTTGCGGCAGTTCAAATTTTTAAATTATTTTTTTTTAATTTATATTTTCTTAATCCCCATGCCACAGAACATCTTTTCTGCATAGGTAGATTTGGATTAACGAAACTTTTTTTTTTCACCATAGAAGAGCGATCCACCCTAATACATATTATGAAGGTAAGAATTTTGAAAATCGAGTCAGTGGTCTGATGGAGCATAGAATTCGTATGTTCCTTCAAAACTCATTAATTTTGAAAAAAAAAATTTAAAGTGCCTTTCAACTTCTTCATTTTTAGTTTAAGACTACATAATCTTTTATGACATTCACTTAAACACTTGATTGTCTTTCTTTTCAAATTAAAAAATATTGCTACACTTATTACATCTCTGAAGCTTTCATTTATTTAACAACACTAAAGATGTAATCTGAAATGTGTTTTGAAACTAAAATTTCGAAAAAAAATTATGGAAGTGTTCTAGATATCACTTTTTCCTAATGTCATCAAAATGCTCTAAAATTCCATTTTGATAACTTCAATCTCAAAACATTTTTTTTATGAGGGAGGCTCTAGTATCAGCAAAGGTCACATAAATTACACAGGTCTGCAACAAAAAACTGCATGGGATATTTTGAGTGTACTTTGTTTTTCGGTGTGCCGAATTCGAAAATAACCTCCGTTTTTGCCCATCACGTACAGTTTTTCTGCAAAATGTGTGTATCGAGTGTTGTAATGTACCATTTGAACTCTATTTAACTGAATAAATTCTCTACTAATTTATGGCTTAGGAAAATTTTCATTACAAATAGTTTCTTATTTGCCTCTTTGATGTTCAAACAGCATCTACAATTAAAAAAAGGGAGAAAGCAAGGGTGGGCGTTGGATAAGGAAAAGTGAAAACAAGCCTGCTACACTCACCCACAGAGCTACATTGATCAGGATCAAAAATGTTGCACTGGGTTCTTGGACTAATAAGAGTTTTATTAAATAAGGGTGATAGTGATAAGAGAGATAACGAATGTGAGGGATTTTATTCTTTTTTGCGTTGGATTTGTTTATTAAAAGTATTAGTTTGTATTGATTTTTTTTAAAATCTATTCGCTTTCCTTATTAGATCCAGGAAAATAAAATAAATTTTAGAACAAGGAGAAATGCTGCCATGGTGCATTTTTTGATCACTTACACACCCCTTTTTAAAATAGAAATCGTTAAAAGTGCTAGGTGCTAATCGTGGCTCTCCATGTTGGACAGTACAGTGCTTGATTGTGAAAAACTTCTGTTTCCAAATCTTCACTTTAAATTAGGACTGATGAAGCAATTTATCGAGTGTTTTCCAAAAGATGGAGACTTTCAAATATGTTTGTTTGAAGTTTCCGGAACTTTTTTGAAGCTAAATTGAATGAGGGAATATTCACAGGACCTGACATGCGCAAACTTTTACTCATTGTTTTTTGAATCAATCAATAAATGAAGCTGAAAAAAAAGCTTGGAACTCATTCAAGAATGTGGTACAAAAGTTTTTGGTAAGTAACAAAGACTCTGGCTACAAAAACATCGTGAAGAGGATGTTGGCTGCCTGCAAAGTTCAGCACTGTAACATGAGTTTAAAAATCAATTTTCTACATACACATGTAAACTATTTTCTAAAAAACTCTTAGTGGCTTTAGTGAGGAACAGGATGAGAGATTTCATCAAGATGTGAGAGACATAGAGAGACGTTACCAAGGAAAGTGGGACGTAAATATGATGTCAGACTGCTGTTGGATGCTCCAGCGGTGAGCATTGAGATCCAACCAGCGAAAACGCACCAATAGAAGTATCAATAAAAGGAAAAAACAGTTTTACCAAGAAAAGGAGTAAACTCTAAACATGATCCACTTTTTGAAATGTGTTTTAATGAGTAAAAAAAATTCTAAAGCTTTTCTTTCAGTAAAGATATGATTTTCTTTGCAACTTTTATTTTTTGACTATGACAATTAAGTCCTCATGTGTCACAAAAACTCTGTACAGGATAGAAAAAAATGAAGCTCATATTCAGATTTAGCACACCGAAAAACATTAAAATCGGTCAAAACATCCCACGTATCTGTTTGAATTTTTTTTTTTTTTTTGCAGACCTGTGTTGTTTCAAGAAAATAGGGTTTTGCAACTCCAACCCTTCCCCAATGTACATTGGTTTCACAAATTATCTTTTTAAAAAGATAACGTTTTTTGAATTAAAGCTGCCACGTAATCTAAACTAAGCTTTTTTGACCAAACAAAAATGTGTCAACTTTGACAACTACCTAGTAAAAGGTGAATTC
Organism: Uloborus plumipes; assembly: GCA_038373865.1. Classification (NCBI taxonomy): domain Eukaryota; kingdom Metazoa; phylum Arthropoda; class Arachnida; order Araneae; family Uloboridae; genus Uloborus; species Uloborus plumipes. The sequence continues at coordinate 22,456 of JAXGGA010003629.1, forward strand.
CACAAATATTTTTTTCTCCAACAACAGCACTTTATGTACAATATATACATGTATTTGTATATGTATTGTCCTTTGTCTCCCCCCCCCCCTGCACAGCAGTGAATGTCACTTTGTCTATCATATTCATTCAGATAGTGCATGCATATTTGCATCCATGAGCGTACATAAGCTAGGGGAACAGTAACTGTTTCTAATTAAAGTACTCTTGAATATTTTTAGAAATAAATTTATTTTTTACTTTTCTGTGTATTTCACAAAAATTCTCTTTTTTGAATTATACATATGTTTTGTTTCAGCAAGACCAACAATATGTTTCATTTGCAGTAATTCAAACTTACTAGACAACACAGTACAACTTTTTTCCTCAAATTTTCTTCGAGGATTAGAATCCATCAGAGCATTACATAGTTCATGAAAAAAACTAGGATATAATGGTAGTTGATAAAATATAATGTGCTGAATTCCTTTGATATGGTACCTGGAGTAGAAATGAGCTCTTTCTGTATACAACATAAAATGCCTATATCCTTTGAAAAAAACATCTCTTGCTTGAGCAATTTTTCCTTTTTTAGAATACTCGCAGATCATTACACAGCTGAGTTCCATTTCACGAAAGTAATTCCGTAACCGAACAAAATCAAAATAGGAAGGAATGTATACTAGTGTTTGAGCCATAGCATTGTCCTTGAAGTCAGGCAAAACTTTTGTGATAAAAAAGTTGAACCGATCATCAATTTCATTTTCCAGGGAGCTTGTTTCAAACCATCTGAAGCACTGAGGAGAGAAAAATAAATGTTAATATTATAAAACAACAAAAGGTTAAACCTACATAGGTAAACAATATTGCCGTTGAAGTGCTTTAGCATATCAGATACCCACAGTTGAAAAGTAGGGCCCCAAAGCCATCAACTCGCACAGGACGTATTAATTTGACTTTCCAAAACACTTTTTCCGATTCAAGTGGTCTACAGCAAATCAATCAGTGGCCATTTTTTTGTATACTTATAAGTACATTAAAATCATATTAAATGTAGTTAATTAAAATTTAGTTGATTTAAAGAAGGTTTTTACCGACGCAGTATAAATTTTCCACCTTTTTAAATTTTAGAGCCCCATTTTTCTTGAATGGTTTACCCAGGTATCCAAGTATTTGAGAGTGAAATTGCATATGACTCAGCGGCAATCCTGGTAATTAAGTTGATTTTTTGTTTGCTCAACTTTTATTATTTATTATCAGCACAAGCTAAAGCACCATTTTAGTTAGATTAGGCCAAATTATACATAAAATTCATGGCTCTCCCCCACCAAGTCAATTTTTTTCACCTTAAGTGAAGGTTCTTTAAACAAGTTTAACCATAGCGAAGAAATTTTAGAGAAAAAGAAAAGGAGTGATTCCCAGTCTGTAAACTGAAATAGGTTTTCATATGATTGTCAGATGACAGTATGTCATGCTGCTAAATTTTAATGCAGTTTGAATGCTATTCAGTAATTCAGTTCTTTTTTAACGAAAAATGTTTTATACCATTTGAGTTGACATAATTAAGCCAATGAATTATTGTGCTAAGGGAAGTAGTTGTGTGAAGAGTTGTTACATGACAATAAAGAGCATGACATGCCTTTGAGGAGCTTTTCTCTTGATTGAAAATGGGAATTATCTCTCTACTGATTTTCCTTTTCTAAGGGTTCTACTAGTTTTAAAAGTGAGGACCGTTATGAAAAATCATTTAAATTTCAATAGGTTAAACACTCAATAGGTGAAGAAATAGACTTCAACGAGTTAAAAAATCATTTGCCCACTTTTCTGATTTTGTTTTAGATAATGTGTAGCAAGGTTGTGCTTAAATTTTAAATAGTAAACAAAGATCAACATGAACAAGAAAACTTTCATTCCTTTTGCAATCTGAATAATTTTGAACCGAAAATAAAAAAGTATTATAATTAGGACTGGAATAGCTGTTATCTTGGGTTTAATATATTAATGGTGGATCTTATACGATGCTGAGGATGAAAGAGAGATGAGGGCAAATAATCAAAGAAAGAGTCACTTTTAAGCAGAGATAAATGCAGTAAACTCCAGATTATTAATGGAATAGGGTGGCACAGTAGCCACAGAATATTCGAAAAACAGGTAAAAAACAATACTAGCATTCAATGAGTTACCGCCCATAAGCAAGGGCTAAAGCAGAATAATATATTACCGTCCAGCTTTTGTCCTCAAATTTGGAGTTGAGCCGTGCCATGGTTTGCGGACGCTCGCTGGTAAGATAAATTCACTTTATCTACCAGTTTGTTGGCAACCTAAGCGACAATAAGAGGATCTTTGCCTCCAGTTCGATCATGGGCTATTCCTAACTGAGGAGTCCACAATAAGGACGAAACTGCAGTCTTAGGATGCTATGATCGAGCTGTGGGTGGATTTGCTTCAACAATACTAGTGTTTACAATAACTAAAACAAGTCATTAACACAGCACACACATTTAAATTATAGTTAAAAATAAGAACATTGAATGCAAAAAATATCTTTAAAAGCAAATAGTGAACAATAACACACTTGCATTTTTCTGCATTCAGTAAACCATAAAGTTTGATTTACTGAATATTTGTTACTTTAATGAGGCAAGTAAAAAATATTAACAGAAATGTGGAAGACCTGCGGATAATCGGGAATTTACTGTATTTTCAATCTCAATACTTTTTATCTTAACTTGAACTGATCTCAAATTTATAGCATAATTAAAATAAATTTATATTTTAGTACAAAATTTAAAACTTCATTTTAATAATTTTACCCTAAGAAAACAAATGTAAATATTTTTTTTTAAAACAAATAAGATAAAACAAGGAAGAAATATTGCATGTAAGTTAAAGCTGAAAGAAAGAAAAAGTGCCTTTAAAAATAGTTACCATTTTCATTGGTTCAAGGACTTGTTGTATTGCTGGGCTCTTAACTTTAGTCACAGAACTCAAATATCCAGAATAATTGAAACACTGATTTTGAAAAATGAATGTTTCAAACCAGGTGTTTTCAACAGCACTCAACAAAACTGTTTGGCGATAAAACTTGGCCATTCCATTTAGAGCATACATTTTAACTCTGAAAAAATTACATCCATGAGATTCCTTGGGCAGGCGATTCATATGTTTTAGCACATGGAGAAGATGTAAGGAATTTTGCAAAAAAAGCACATCTGCCCGGTCTATGACTAATATTTCAACCGATGACAAGAAGTCAAAGTCCCTATCTTTCTCTCCCTCTGCCCCTATAACTTGTCTCAATCCAAGAGGTGAAGCTATTATCAAATCTGATTTGTAAAACTCGGAATATAATGTGATGCTTTTGTTCTTTATACAAAGGCCTATTTTAAAATCTTCATTTATGTTTCCTTCAAATGTTTCGTCATAGTCTTGAGGTTTTTTCTTGATTCGTTCAGATTTTGGTGGAGAACTGTATTCATCTTCAAAACGTTTTCTATTCCTAACATCGGCGTTAGGCAACAGAGCTGAAATCTGTGACACAATCTGATGGCAATCGTGGCGAAACGGAACCAAAATGAGGCAAGTTGTTCTAGAGAAACCTTGATCTCTGTACTCTTCATCAGGATTCTTAGCTAGTTTTGAGTTGTGATGAATAATCTTAGCGCTTGTTTTTAGTACATGATTTAACACATGAAGAGTGTACATAAGTCTTAAATTTTTTCCATTTTCGTAGGTTCTTTTCATGTACAAAACATCAAAATAGCTCAAAATTAAATTGAATAAAGATAACTCATGAGGTGATTTTTCCGAATCAAACAGAGGCATACTTTGAATAACGGAATACAAATTTTTTTTCAAAGCAAAAGTTTCAATATTTTTTTTAATTGATGGTTCTTTGCTTTCACTAATCGATATTTGAGGTTTAGAATGAATAAATGTTCCAATATTTCCCCATTCAAACTTTTTGCTGTCAAACTTCAATTTTTCTGTTGCAGAAATTTCCGGCAATTCACATTTAAAATGATTTATATAAGGATCATTTCCGGGTTGTACTTCTTCTTCCTAAGAAAATATAAATAAATAAAACAAAATTAAAAAAATAATAGTAATGCAATTTGCATAAACAAATGAAATTCTAACTAAAATTATAAATATAAAACTGAGTTTGTAACACTTTTATACCTAAACTACTACAATCTAATCAAAGAAGGAACATTCAACAGATTGAAACTTCCCTATTATTGCATATAAACTGTAAACATAATTCTACTCCCTAAAAATTAACTTGCAATTATTGTGCTGACTTGAAAATTAGAAAAAGGGAAATACAAACAGACATCAAATCCAAAAATAAATGAATCAAGTATTACACAGAAAAAAAAAAAAACTGCCTCACATGAAATACTTACATCTGCTTCTTCATCTATAATTGCTTTATCATTTGCTACTTTTTTATTTTCAGGTGTATTGGGATCTTCATCAATACTCAGAAGTCTCTTTTTACATTTTAGTGGTGTCTCTAAGAAGAAAATGAAATTAAAATGTATTACATAAAAATATTTGCTGGTGCACAAAAAATATCAAATGTTTTATTTAGACAAGTTTTGAAGTCTTTTCCAATCCTAATATATTCTTTATTTTTGACCGTACATTTTCAAATAGTTAAATATCCTTGTAACACATTACAGCAAAAAAAAAAAAAAAAACTTTGTCATAAAAAATAATGTTTATTGATTCTTACGAAATTCATACAGGAGATTTCTCATTGTATGGGGATTTTTAAGCTTTTTGAAAGGTGAAAATTTAGTAGTAAATTTTATTATAAAAGCATAAGAGCTCGAGGGATATTTTCTGTTTTCAAAATTTAATGCATCTTTTTTTTTTCTTTCTCTGATTGTGTCATGGATAAAGCATGTATGGTAAAAGTGCTGTTATTAGAGTAAATTTATGCTTATATTCTAAGTGTTCTTGGACTTCTTTAGTTATTTTTCCCCTCTAACGAATTGTATCAATGATACATGATCTATCTCTACAAATCTTAAGTGATCTAGCCAGGGTTGGGTTTTTGACGTCAAAAACCAGTTTTTGACATGACGTGTCGAAAACCTGTCAAAAACGTCGAAAACCTGTCGAAAACGTCAAAAACCTGTCGAAAACCTATCTAAAACTCAAATACAATGGTTATTGAGATTTTTTATAAACATGTAAGGTTTCTCATCCTGAAAAATATTGAATAAAAATTTATACATCTTATCAATCAAGTTTAATAAGCATTAAATTAATAAATTTAATGAAAATTATTTCTCATTCTTTTAAACTAACTTGTTTTACTGTGAAAAAAGTTAAATATTAAAACTTAAATCCAGCTTTTAAAGTAGTTTTGTTTAAATGTTTATATAACTATCAATTAGTTATCTTATCAATCAAGTTTAATAAAATTAAATTAATGAATTTAATGAAAATTAATTCATATTCTTTTAAATTAACTTGTTATGGAGTGAAAAAAGTTACAAATATTAAAACTTAAATCCAAATTTTAGAGTAGTTTTGTTTAAATGTTTCAATAACTATCAATTAGTTATCTTATCAATCAAGTTTAATTAAAATTAAATTAATAAATTTAATAAAAATTAATTTGCATTCTTTTAAATTAACTTGTTATACTGTGAAAAAAGTTATAAATAAAAAACTTAAAACTAGTTTTTAAAGAAGTTTTGTTTAAATCCAGTTTTGTTGTACCCGCAAGTCAGAGAATTGCAAGTACAACTGAAGCCATTAGCAGATACCCTAAATATGGTACAAGGAGACGTTGCAACACTGACTGACGCCTGTCGAGCATGGCATTCCCTAGCAGAAGATTCTAGTCTTTCTCCACATCATGATGCTGTAATGAAACGCCTCTCTTCATATCTTCAACCGTTTCACTATTTGGCGTACCTAATGCACCCAATATATAAAGGAGAAATCCTAAATGATGAGCAAAAGGAAATAGCTCAAAAATGGTTGCTTGAAATCCAACCAAATTCTTTCGAGCATTTAATTGCATTTGAAGCCGAATCTGCCCCTCATCCCGGTAGCTACTTTGCAGTTCAGAATATCCCAGCAAAAACATGGTGGAAAAGTTTTAAAAAAAGCAACATCTCTGCCGAATTTGTACAGCTTATGGTACAATTACATTCCAGCCCATGTAGCTCAGCGTCTGTCGAGAGAATCTTCTCGAGTTTCGGACTCGTATACATTCTAAACTTAGAAATAGACTTGGCGTCCAAAAAGCATCAAAACTGGTCTTTTGTTATCGTATGCTCCGCGGGAAAAACGATTTAGATTGGGACTTAATACCTTAAGTAACTGTTAACTTAAGATGGTTTATTTTATGTATGTAAGTCTACAAATAATACCAGGCAACTAAACACTATGCAATTTCTGCTTTCTAAAATTTATAAATTGTAATTAGGTGTACGTTTTAATATACTGTTATTTGTAATTAATTTTTATTCTATAATGATAGTAGCTCATTTATTTATTTTATTTTCCACATGTAAGCATCTTGTAGTATCCCAATGGAGTCAATTCACCGCTAGAGGGTCGCACACTAGATGTCACGTGTCGACTAGGATTGCTATTCTGTTAACATGCTTTCGTATTGAGTTTTAATTGGAGTTGGCAGATCAAAATTAGTTTGCTTTGGCTATTTACGCTATTTTTGTAATTAATAATATAGTACTTACGTTTAGTTTAACCTTTTTCATTGTGATTTAGGTCAGATTGATTTAGTTTTAGTGTCTTATTTAGAGTTGACTTTTCCTGTTTTTTACTTCGTAATATTTGTTATTAGTTTATTTCTCTCTGAATTTTTCTTAGCATGAGAGAGGTAATTTTAGAATAAAATTGTAAATGTCAGTTAAGAGTCTAAAAACAGCATAAAAAGTTGTTTTTAATTTATTTTTAAAAAATGTTCTTTGTAATGAATACATATTTTAAATTTCTCCTAGTATAGTAAAATGACTTTCTGCTAAAATTGAAATTGACTTTTTCTAAAATATATGCATTTATATAAACATTATTTTGTGTGTGAATATATTGGGCAAATACAATTAAAATACCCATGGTTTTGTAAGCAAAAATATAGGACGTAATGTGAAACTTCTGTTTTGCTTTATTTCTTTTCTTTTCTTTCTTTTTTTTCACTAATCAAATTAGCTTTATAATTTGTTTTCTTTGTCTACAATAGAACCATTAAATATATACTCAGTCATATATTTATGCGATCTGTTTTTAAGAAATTTTAATTCTGCCATTACGAAACTAAGAATATTTAGATTTTATTCATAAAAGTACCATCCAATGAAATTGTAAATGTTAGGTGGTATATACCGTATTACCCCGCATTATCCGGCATGCCGCAAAATTCAAGGGTCACCAGATTTTCAGTAACCCTTGCCTGGTCCTTTCCGGCATGCCGGAAAAACCGAGGTTAGAAAAAAAAATTCGATTTGATACTAGTATAATAAGAAATATATGTTCAACTTAATATATGTTATATATATATATATATATATATATCATCTTTTAAACAGTTTATTTTTTCAAATATTAATTAACAATATCATTTCTGCTATTATGACAGTAAAAATATTAATTATTTTATAAAAATTAATTAAAACTAAAAAAAACATTTGTAGTCCTAAAATTTAAATATTTCAGTTGCGCAAAGAATTTAATACAGTTATTCACTACATAAAAAATAAACTTACCTTTCTAAAAGGAACTAAAAATAATTTATTAAAAGAAGTTATGAACGAATCGCTGTTACAATGATTGCTTTTGAATCCATTATTTAATTGGCATATAACTAGATCCGTAACTAATGACCATCATTAATAACAAACAAATACTAATTTTATTTCCTATATTGTAAAAAAATTTCCATTCTTGATTAAATAAACCATATTTTCAGTCTGAAAAATATTCTTTCAGAAATTAGTCATCAGATTCACTTTTAGATCATCAGATATATTTTTTTCTCCTTAAAGTGGTTTGCTTTTTGATTAGAACTGAACTGAGAATTTTGTTGGAAAATGAACCTCGAATTATCCGACATGCCGGAAAATTCGAATTTTCCGGCATGCTGGTCAACCTCTTTTTTCCCGGCATGCCGGCTAATGCGGGGTAATACGGTAAGTAATGTTTCACGCTACCAAAATTTTTAATCAAATGCATTTTATACATAGTAATAAATTAGTACTGGATAAAACAGTAAAAGTTTTGTCAATTAATAACAATAGTTGATGATTAAATTACAACTGTACGTTTTAGCAATATATATATATTTTTCAGCTATTTGCTTCTTGAATTCTTCGATAAAGATTTTTTTTTCAACGACATACAACAGGTTTGTGCTTTTAAACATTTTTTTATTATATGTATACGGAGAAACAGTAGCGTACATAGTGCCCCACGGGGGGAGGGCTCACAATGTTTCAGGGCGTGCAATACGGAAAAATAGCACTACACGGATTTTTTTTTTGTTTTTTTGTCAATCGTTTAATAGAGGGGGGGGGGGGGTGAGAATGGACACGTACAGATCTTGCGAGGGAGCTCACCGAAGTCTATTCACGTTAATGCTGAGAAAAATGTCAGCACAATAATGGGATGAAAACATTGCGAAATGAATTTCCAGTTCCTTCCTGTTTTACAAGAAAAAATATTTTATTAGAGTGGTTAATAGCAAAATGAATGCTTTAAAATGAAAATCGCAAAATAACAGTTGAAATCATTAGTTTTCTTTGAAACAGAAGATTTATATTTTTTTTTCAACCTATATTAACTAAAGTATATTTTCTCCGCAGAGCAACGGTCAGACCCAGGTCTTTTAAATATTGGCCAGAGAAATATTCATAGACACTAAATAATTAATTTATGCTACATGTTTTTATCTATAAATTTTAAGTAGTAAAGGAAGTAGTAAAATGAAGATTTGGCTGAAATATGCTTTTTTTAATGAAATGTAAAATAATGAAAATAATAAAAATATAATAACAAATAATAATAGTTATAAATAAAGACAATAAACTACGTGGACTTTTTTTCTCCATGTAATTTTCGAAAAACTTCTATTGTTCTGCGTTGTATATTTATGTACCTGTTAGGAAAATTTGTACTAATTAGAAATGCTACATTGTTTTATTTTTTTGTTTTTTTGCAAGAAGAAGAAAAGAAAATTTAATTTGCAAACTTACATGGACATTTAAAAAAAAGTTAACAACTTTATTAATCTGCAACTTATCTGTAGAGCTTCGTTGGTTGATTTGTATTAGCTGGGGATTTCATATATTTCAATGTTATGTAAAATTTATGAAAACATTTGGGGGGAAACAATTTAATTTTCAAAAAAAAAAAAAAAAAACAGCACTTAGACTCGATGAAGCATTTAAACACTTTAAATATCTCCTTTTCTTTTCTGTCTTAAAAAATAATTTTGTAGAGGTCGCACCTTGTTTTATTAGTACCTTTTTGTGAAATTTTGACACTTAAAGCATTCTTCATCGAAATAATCTGCAAAAAACAATGTTTTTTTTACCGTAAGTTTTCTCATTTTATTTTTATGAACAAAACTTTTAAATGATCCTTATTTGTATGAGGAAATATGAAAAATAACTTCTCTTTGCAATTGACTTCAATTGCAACCTTAGTGCATCCACAAGCAACACATTTTGTTTAGAAAAAGAACGGTTCTTCAGTAATGCTTTTCAACGCTTCATCCCCGTTGCTTACATCGGCTTCCCAGTTGACACGTGACCTAGCACGACCTGTGACGTTGCGTGAAGGGACTCCATTGAAGGGCTCGGGAGTAAATAATGGTATCTGACAAATTTTAAAAATCGAGCTATTTCAAATTAAAATTTAAAAAAATCACTTGTAAAAATTTATTAAGTATACCCAAGACACACAGCACTTAATTAATGTACCCACTTCATTTTTAAAATAAAAAAACCTGTTACAGTAATTTCTCAAAGCAATAAAACCATATTCAAAAGCCATATGTTTGATTTTTTAAAATGCTAGTTACCATTATTTACTCCTGAGCCCTTCAATTATGTTTAGGGTTGCTTATTACACTTTATTTTAATGACCTAAAACTCTAAAAGTTTACTTCAGTGTCTGAAATCAGAAATTGTAAAATTCATTTGAAAAGGTATTTTGATTATCAATATCAAATTTAAACATGTTTTGGACAGAAATTTAGGTTTTTGACAATTATGTCAAAAACCATGTCGAAAAGGGGTTTTTGACATGACGGTAAAAACCACGGTTAAAACCGGATAAAACCTCCGACTGCCAAAAACTTGCCAACCCTGGATCTAGCAAATTAAACAGTAAAATTTAGTTTTGGCTGACTTTTGCTTTTTTATTATTTTGAATTGTAAAAGGCTGTAAAGAACAAATTAATAAAAAATAAAAAGATAAAGACAACAAACTACATGGACTTTTTCGCCATGTAGTTTAAAAAAAACATACCTGGCTTATACACTTATATTTCATAGAAAAAGTTGCATTGATTTAAAAAAGAGAAAAGAGAAGCAGGAAAACTATTTAGCAAACCTGAAGTGCATTGAAGCTAAAAATGATTTCATAAATGTATGTATTAATCTCTGAAGCTTTGCTGATTAGTTTGTATTTTAGAATTAATATTTTTTAATAATATACAATATTTTAAAAACCAGTTTGGAAAAAATAATTCAATTTCTCCAGAAAACCATTTGCTAATAAAGCCGCATGTTTTTTTTTAAAAATAACCATTTGGCTTAAACCAACATGGTTTAAATCAAACAACCCTAGTTCTATAAAAAAGAAAAAAAAAATCTGCCGATCAATCGGATAAAATAGCTAAAATTGGCGAAGTTACTCGAATAAGTGGAGTACTGATGACCGCTATCAGTGCATCACAAATTATAAGCTTCAAAACTTAAGATTAAGGCTCCTAAAAATAACTTAGGTCCCTTTTTTATTCTCTAGGGATAAATTGAAAACCTGTTGGAAGCCCTGTAATTGATTTAAAAAAAACTGGAATATCAGGAGAAAAAGCTAAAAATCATGACCAAATATTATTTCTCACGAAAATCAGGACAATTATGAATTCTATACAAGATAAAATAAGAGCTAAGCCTTTTCTTGCTAGGCATGACTGGTTGATGATTCAAAAAATTAAACAAGCAATTACAAAAAAGTTAATAGATAAAATGCATCTCAATACCAATTGGTGCAGGTTACACTGGTGCGAATACTTGACAGGCGTAGTGCTGTGTTTGATAATTTAAAAATAGAGTATATGTATTTACATAGCAATTAAAAAGTTCGTGATTGACTATGTGAGTTTACATTGTCCATTATCACAGAAAAAAGGATGAAATCTTATTTTCTTATTACTCTTTATGACACGTTTAGCTTTCTTTCTCGCTCGCTTAAAATAATATCTAGTTTTATTAAGTATTGTCGAAGTTCCTCTGGACGCAGAACAGCTTTTCAAAAATATGCGTCCTTTAAAATCCAAGATATTTGGCAACCCTGCAATTAGTAAACTCGACCCGGTTTATTATCATCACACACATTTACAAGGCACAAACGGCTACAATTGTTTGAGCGAATGAATAAAATTGTGAACTTTGTGTTGGCTCTCTACTATTTTATTTGGAACCTAAATAGGATCAACTAAGGTAAATGAGACATAGCGTACCAACTTCACTGGAAGATTCCATAATCAAGCTGTTCAGGTTCAGAAGGAAGAAATACTCATTGAATCATAAACATCTTAAGTTATATCAAAGTATGATCAAAGAAGAATTCCTAAACATTTTCCACGTGCTTTTGCTTTTTGTCAACAACACAGACACTACTGGAGGGTTGCCAGATGCAATGTGAATAGAGTAGACGAATAGTTCGGTCTCATCGGTTAGCTTGCGTTTGAATAGCGCTACCGATTAAACCGATTGGTTAATTGATTTACGTCAGCGGTAGTGAATCACCATTGCAATCGCTTCGAGGCGATCGCAATTGCAATCGCTACTGGAAGTCGAATTACGATAGGATCGCATCAGGTAACGATTGTAACGTTTCACTTGAATCCAAATTTGGCAATTTGCGATTGCATTGGTGAGTTGCGATCGTCCGTGTTTCACTTGAATACCGGGCCCTACGATCGGTTAACCGCAGCTATATTAGGCAGGGATTCAAGTGAAACAGCACTGCGATCGCTTCGATGCCATCGTTACTGGAAATGAATTACATTATCATCAACTTAACTTGGCACTGACGTCACTACGGGCGGAGCCAATAAGAGCTCACAAGCAGTCGGCGATCTCCTCTTATTCGCCAAGTAGGCTGTGACGTTTTATCCAGCTCGTTTTTCATAGGCAAACGTCACGCTGACGTCACGATGTTTTTATCAAGAAACGTTCTAATGTAATTCATTTCCAGTAGTGATTGCAGTTTGCGATCGTCTGTTTCACTTGAATCCCTGTCTTAGATTAATGCCAAAGTATAAAGCAGTACGTAACCGCTCCTAGAGCTCCTATAGAAGACAGGCTGACCTATGCCGCCATTTTGATGCCCATGATCTCAGATGTAAACAAGAGTACGCTGCTATGTTGGCGCATTTATCGCTTTTATTGCGCGTTCTACAATTTCGTTAAAAACAAACTTTCCGAGTTGCGTACTTTAAAAGTACGACGAGTGTTTAAATTTGGTTGGCGTCAAACATTGGTGAGGCAAACATTTTACCGCCAAGATTTATGGCAAACCTGTCATTTCTTAAGGTATTGTTTTTTTAATTACTACATCAAAAGTTTTAGTGTGCAGACCAGTTTTTTGGAAAATCCGGGAAAAAGAAGACACTTCATAACAGATTTCAACCAAAAAGACAAGGTATCCATAAAAAATCAAGCGTACTTACTATGCAAAGTTGGGAACTTTTCGTAGGAATCCAATTTTCGCGCCGGCAGTTTACAATCCGTTTCTTCCTTCTTTTTTCACATGTTGGGAACCTAAACATTCGGATTTTACTCCTTGAGTGATTGCTACAATTTATTGCAGCACAACCACCCATTTTTCTGCATACAAATCTACAAATCGGCGAGGTTTTTGTTAGCAGACGACACAGCACGTACACTCGATGGGAAACAAAATGGCTGACGAGTCGGCTCCTAGTTATAGTAGCCTTAACCGCTCCTAAGCAAGGGCTAAGGCACGAATATGCAATACACTGCAATTCGGCTATATTTCGATCTATAGAGACTGCAGTTTCGTGCTTATTATGCACTCATCAGCATGGAATATGGCAGAGCTAAAGTAGTCTGATTTTCTTTCGTAAAACCATCTTCATCTTACGCGTGCATCAGGTCTTCTCTGATCTTTCCAAAATAGGGGAGATAGGAGGATAATAAAAAGGGGAAGAATAATAAGCATTTTGAGCCGTATCAAACAACGTAGAACGATGATAATTTTAAATACATAGTTTAGTTGAATATGTCAAAAAAAAAATAGCAAATGCCGATTTTAATGTGAAAACTTCGGAAAGTTTCCACTCACAACCCATCACCCATTTTTTTAAAAGTGAATGATGGTTCGCGAGTGCTGGGCGCGGCTTTCACGGACGGACAGTATTCGCCTGAAGCTCCTAAGAAAGATGAGGGCAGCTAACAATGGCGTACCATTGTAAGATCGTTCATCTGGGGCTTCTCGTGTTCTAAATGAAGTTTAATTAGGACAATTTTTCTAGCATTACTATCATTCCAGATTTTTTTTTTTTGAGGGGAGGGAGAATATTTTATTGGGGAAATGTTACTGATTAATCAGTACTACTTTCGGCAGTCAGATCTCTGTCATAACTTAATTGCCACATGGGCAGGACATTAGCTACAAATCGTGTGAAAGATGCCCTACTCCATTACTTGCTCAAACTTAAATTAGTAGACTTACCTTATAATTTCGGCAGATTTGATAACGGGGATACGAGGGCAAATAATGCGTACAGAAACATGTCTTGCAATGTTCTTCGGCTTGAAACTTTGTTTTTCATTATTTCACCATCAGTTTTCTGGTTAGTAATACTTTGTTTTTTATACCACAAAGAGCAGGATTTTTTTTTTCTATATATAATCACAGTCAATAGATGTATATAAGGATTAACAATAATTAATTATTTTTCTGCTTTATTGACTATTAGCTGTTCCCGCATAACAATACCTGTATTTAGAAGGGCTCACGAGATGAAGGGGTTATGTAACAAATCCCTTATTTAGAATAATTTAGGTTCAAAGTCTTACTGTTGCAGCTTTTTCGTTTTCTGGTTTTGTCGTTAAGTGAGAGTATGAAATCATTTTAATGACATCCATTTTTAATGTACCAACTTTTATTTGCTCACCTGTATTTTCATAGCTTACCTCTGTGTTTAGACTGTACTTTAAAAATATCCACAAACCCCTTCAATTGTTGTAAGTTGTACTGTAATCGTTAGAAGGAAGTGAGGATTAATGACGAAAAATAGTTAGGATTATACTGTAATAGTCGAACTGATGGCCAGAGGATATATAAAGGATATAACAATTCTTTGCGGGTATGATCAGATGGTCAAAACGATGGCTATGACTAAAATATCTGAAGGTATTCTTTGATTTTAATCTATTAGTTAAATTATAATCATAGGACATACTACGAATTTGATAGTGCCCCGTTAATTTCCAGCAGCTTTGAGCTTTCTATGAAATTTTGGATATCTGAGCATCTAATCCATAACATCTTCGGTATTTACCTTTTTTATCTGTGTTACTACTAAATGTGATTGATTTTTGATAAGAATTTAGTATATTCTTGCAATATACCATTCCTTCACTTTCACCCGGAGGTGAGCAATGTCAGGATTTCTCTGCAATTGCATACTTCCAAATTTGACCTATAATCATGCCTACTTTTTGGCATTGCACAGCTGTAAAACGCATGTACGACTTCTGATAAATTTCGACGGCTTTTGAGTCAAATATAGCCTTTAGAGGAGTTCGTACAAACAATACTCAAAAAAGGGCTTTTGAGGGCCAGTGAAAAATATGAATATAAATGCATTGAAAATAAAACAAGAGTAAGAAAAGTCAACGCAAAGAATGAGACAAGAGGCATCTTCAATGAAAACAAACCACTTTATTGTACAACAAAGATTAAATGAAAGACAGTTTGCTTTAGAAACAGATTATGTAATGAATTTAACTTAAGAATGATTTTTCCTAATTTCAATTCTACCTTAGGAACATGAATCATGGCACTTGAGTTAATTTACTGTAATTAAAATATTGAATATAAATTACATTATATTAAATGACAGTATTATCAATTAATTTTACCTGAATGATAAATGGTTAAATGCCAATAGATAAGACCTTTTTTTTTATCTTACATAGCACAAACACTTCAGAAATCATAACACTCTGTATAAGGTAGTTTTAGCAACATTATGAAAGTTGATGCACTTTAAATTCAACAAAACTTTTCCTCATTAGTCATAGATAAGACTAGTACCTGTTTACCCTACTGACTTAAGGGTTATGTGTGATCATTGCAGACGGTCATGTTAGTACTGTGGACTTCATCTTCAACGGGCACATTTAACATTGTGATAAGGTAATTGAAAGTTTTAAGACTAAAACTAAATTGAGGAAAAAATAAAAGGGATGTTAAAGATGCAAAAATAGTACAATACATTACTGATGCACTGAAATTACTTTCAAATTTTCAAATCTTCAACCAAGATCTTTCATTTAAGTTTTAAAACAGAAGAAAAAAAAGTGACTTCAAAATATCATTTTTTCACATCAACATGCATTGAAAAAAAAAAAAGTCATGGAAGGTTGAAAAAAGTATAATATCTTCAAAAAAAAAAAACCCCCCTTAATATTTTAAAGAGTTTGTTCCTTAAAAGCACATTAGGAACATTTTATAAAGTCTCAATTCTAAAAAATTCAAAGTTTGAGTAAGTCAGGCGTAATCATTTAACTGAAATAAATTAAGTGAACTTATGATTTTTTTTAACAACAAAAACAAAGTAATTATTGTTACAACTCACAAAATATGATAGATACTAATATAAATAGTTACATGTAAGAACATTAGTTTCATTTGGTAAAATTTCAAAAATTACGTTTGCATGCGTTATGTCCCATATGACCACTGATTAGTAAAAATAAAACATGAATTGTTTTGGGACTTGATTAATAAATTATTTTGCTGGTGATCAAAATTTAATCAGCATTTTCAAGGCAGAGAAAAAAAAAAATGCTTCAAAGAGAGTAAGGAAAAGAAAAATGATATCTGTTGCCAGGGGCAGACATGCAAGCAATTCAAAAGTTACTTTAAATGACTGTACAGGAGTGAAATCAAGAGAAATTATATCATATGTGTAATTTAAATTAAAGTAAGCAAGGTAGTTGTTTTGAAGGGAAGATTCCAGGTAAACAAAGAGCAATTCTATACAAGCAAGTACAATTATATTTATACACACAATTTACCTTATCAGAATGGTACGATATCTGAAATTTAGTGATTTTTAAAGGTCTGTAATTACAAACTTTTAGCATTACATTTTGTGATTACATTAGAAACACAGTGAAATTTTGTTCAAAAATATTAGTTAATTTACAAAGTTATACTAAGTTTTCAACATTGAAGAATTTTGTTATGCAATATTTTTTATAATTCTGAAATAGCTAATAATGAAATTGATTCTCAATTAACTGATACATTTAGTTGCAATTTACTTTCTGTTGATAGAATGAATACAATGAACATTGTCCATTTTTATAATTACATTAAAATTTCACAACAATTAAAAGCAGGAAATCTGGATTGTTGTAGATTTTTAGAAATTTCAGTGTTTTAAAATTAAAGTTACCTTATTAAATTCCATATATATAAGTTCAATGCATAAAATAAAAATTATAGCAAAAAGTTTTATTTACAGTTTTGAGTAAACGTTAAAGTATTTCTTATATATAACTCCAGTATCTCATTTTAAGTTGAAGCATAACTAAACGAACAAGAATATGTAAATTTGAGCATTTTTGTTTATTTGTTCTGTACCTGTATTGTAGGCGGCACAGCTAATTGTTGTGGTCCAGAATGAGTCTCCTTCAAGAGTGAACACTGTTTAAGATGGACTGAGCAATTTAAGTTGATAAGCAAGTATTGCAATGGTATGCAACTGATATATGGTAATTTAAATTGTAACCATTTTTCAAATCAGCATCTATCCTTTAAAAAGTTATTGTTATCAGTTTAAATTTAGGGAATTTTCAAAGCAAAAAAATATTATGGAACAGCTATTACTGATTGCTACTATTGGCCACTGGTGACTAAAGAATTTTGTCCTTTTATTTCAAAACATGTTTTTACTCGCCATTGCAGAAAATATCAGGCAATAAGAAAGAATAAAAAAGTTTCAAACCAAACCACGTCGACCAAGTCAAAATCAAAAAATAAAATATTGTGCAAATTGATGCAAAACTTGATTCATATGTAACTACAATTACTCTTTATTATTATTAATATATCTCAGTAGTAGTTCCATTAAAACAAAACTAATTTGCAAAAAGGATCTCTGGAAGAACCTTTGGTAAATTTAAAACATTTTCATTAGAATGAGGAATTGTGCGACTTCTACAATATTTTCCAAAATTCCACTAAAAAAATCCATTTGCATGCTATTTATCATAAAAATCATATACTAAACAAGCTAAGAAATATCACCTTAGAATTTTCCTCAGTGTGAATGCTGATATAAAAACCAAACATTTGAAGCAAGTTATAAAATATCTAAACTAAGCAACAAATATCTAGCTGTAGCTAATAAATGCTCAAATTAGTAAAATAAGACCATGAGTTTTTTTTAATATCTTTCATTTAAAGATTTCTTTTTCTAAATAATCAATCGGGTAGCATAATTTTAAAGCTTTTCTTTCTTAATTCCTATATTTTCTTTCTGATTTCAAAGCACTTGGTTATTTTGCAGAACATACGCTGTTTAGAAAAAGTGTTGAGTGCCACAAATTCAGTCAAGAAAATAAACACCAGAGCAAATGACAGATCATTACTCTGGAAGACACAAAACTTTTTGCACAAAAACGAAAATTTCCTATTTTACGCTGTAAAAATAAAAAATATATTAGAACATACAGAAAATTATAGTT
Organism: Uloborus plumipes; assembly: GCA_038373865.1. Taxonomy (NCBI): domain Eukaryota; kingdom Metazoa; phylum Arthropoda; class Arachnida; order Araneae; family Uloboridae; genus Uloborus; species Uloborus plumipes. The sequence goes on from JAXGGA010003629.1 coordinate 40,660, forward strand.
TAGAACAAATAAAAACTATATTCTAACACAGAAACAAAATAAAAAAATATTGAAATAACCGATACTCCTGAGACATAATTCTAATTAAAAATACTTTCACTCGTTCCTCAATGCACAGTATCAGCTAGTACTTCCCGTGCCAGGAATCAAGTCCAAACGGCTAGAATGAAATAGAGGGTAGGGGTCCGAACTAGAAAGCATAAATTAAAAACCATCTTTTTAACTTCAGTGGCATTTATACACGTACAAAATTACAAAACCAATTTAAAGCAAATGACAGAGATCATTGTTTAGGAAGATCTAAAACTTCCTACATAAAAAATGAAATTGGTATAAAGCCTTTTTATTTTAGGCTAAAAAATTAAGATGTATCCATCTCCTGGGATACAAGCTTAACAAAGAACTTATATTGAAATAAGAATACTGGATCACTAGAAAGCCAGTTAATTGAGAACCTCGTGCAATGAAGAATGCACAATTTCAATAAAAAGTTCTGGAAGCATACTATGCACAGACAGTACATACAATCACATTTTATGAAAATAATAATTTACTAGTTATGTATTTAAATTTCAACTTGGTGAACAATATATTAAGTAAAAAATTGCTCCTTCTATTAAATATGAAGCAATATATTATTTACATACTCATGAAAGAAAAATAAACACTATAATGTTCATAAAATATAAAAATGAATCAACAAAACTGAAAAGTTTAATAAACTTAACTGACAAAATAATGAAATTCACAAATCTTCTAATCTTTTGACATTTTCACAATACAAAATTTATTAAAATTCTATAAATTGATACTAAGTACATGCTTCCAAAATATTTTATTTTTTTCTCACTTGAAACATTTCTTTTAGTTTAAGATTACATCAAATTGCATATAATAGTATTATAATGGAAACACCATTACTTGGAATAACAGTTATCAAAATTTTTAGCTTGACTAGCTGCTTTAATATTGCAAAGTAACATTAATAGCAATAGAATAAATAAATAAATAAATAAAATGAAAAAAAACAAACAGACATCCATAACTAACCAATTGTGAATCATCCAAAGTCTTTGGATTATATCTCAGCCATAAAATTAAATAAGTTAAAAGAATATAAAATATAATGAACATGATTAACATATCAATAAAATAATTTAATCTCAATACAAATCATTAAAAAAATTTTAACACAAATATCCCTAACAACACTATGCAAAACAAAGAAAACATTAGAAATAATTGTGCAGAAAAATACATATTCTGCATCAATAACATTTTCAACAGCATTATTCATATAACTAGTACAAACATTTAGCAAAAACAAGTTCATAAAATGACATATAAAAATAAATTAAGAAAATCAACATTCACATCATGAAAATGAATAACAAACAAAAATAGAGCATAGAAACATTTACATTAAACATTTCACTTCGTATATTAAATATTTTTTTAAGCAAGGTTCTTTAAGTCAGTGTTTTTACATGTATCAAAACATCACCATAAACAACATCTTTGAAATAAATGCAACAGAAGTCTAGATTATCTGGCAGGATAAATGTTTCTTTTATCTAAAAATGGTCCACATTAGTTTCTGATTGCTTAAGAGAGCAGAAGATACACCACAAAGCCTGAGTAATGTACAAAATTAAGCTCTTTAAACATTTATATTTTAGATGAATGAAATTAAATTCAATAGCAACATAATTAATAAAATAACACCAATCACTTGGGTATTAGGATACTAAAGAGGAAAACCATTTTGAATCTCATATGAAGTATCTAAACACGTTCTATAATTTGACACACCCTAATGACCTAAAAGCTATCAAGTGTATAAAAAAAGGCATCTTTAAGATTCATGAAATCACATTTTCTCTTTATTTGATGACTTATGTCAGAATTAAGTAATTGAAAATTTTTTTATTTCTGCTATATGATGTAGCCAGTCTATAAATATTAAAAAAAATTGGGAGAGAAGAGAAATTTTAAGCACCACACATTATTTTTCCGATTTTATAGCGAAATTCAGTCTCATATGACTTCTGAAAGAGCTAGTCACCGTGTCTGCTTATTTAGTCACCTGAGATTAGTGGGATTCTAGATATTGTTTCCTTTTTATTTTTACTACGTTTTATTTATACGGATATATCACAGGAAAATTAAAATATTCTTGACTTACTTAGAAGTTCATCAGCCTTTTTAGTTTGAAAAAATAAAGAGAGAGAGAGAGAGTGAAATATTTTTTTTTGTCTTGGGTTCTTTCATTTCTGGCAATAGAATCTATATTCTTTTCAGATTTAAATTTGAAAAGAAATGCTTCCTCGGAAGAATAAATTGAAATAATAATCTCCCTTTACACGATTTAACTGGTGTTGACCACATCAATAATTAGGAAGAATTCAAGATTCAATAAGATATATTATTGCGGTCTGAGCATGAAGCTTTAATACTTCCATTAACAATAAAATTTTGTTCGGTATTTTGATGAATTGACAGCAATCCATTATATTTTACTAGCTTCATGAGCTGATCACCAACATGTTAGTTACGGTACTGCGCCTCAGTACATTATTTTTTCAGCAAGAGTTAAGTTTCAGTTACAAAGTTTTAATAATTAAATGATTCAAGGTATGAATTTAAAAGAACTTCAGTCCTGTGAGAAGCTTTTCTTTAAACTGTTTCTATCTTAAAAAGAAAAACAAAACTTATTCTTAAAGAATAAATTAATAAAGAGTTACTTTACTGCATCAACTATATCTCAAAGCCTGATTAATGTAGATGACTCTTAAACAATTCGAGAATTAAGCAATAAGAAAAAACTTGAAATGTCTTAAATGTTTCTCCTCCATTTCATTATTTGCTCTTAAAAAAGGACAGAGACAAATTTTGAAACTTCTGCTCTGAATTTTTACAACTTTCGATCTAAGCCTGTCAAAGTATTTTAAAATTTAAATTTATTTAAAATCTTTTAACTGGCAGCTTGTCATGAAATTTTACTTATAAAATAAATGAAAAATATTACTGGTATTCATTTTATCTAATTGTAAACAGGATACTCTCACAAAATTTTCAGCTGTAAAATTTAATTAGTTACTAAATTTGATAAAGAGTAGCATGAAAAAAATGTATGACTTCAAATGCTACATTACTTTTAGTTTTTTTTTTTTTCACTTTTGCTCAAAAAAGAAAGCATCCAAAGTGGTTAATAAAATAAGCTAAGCTGAATAAAAAATAATTTAAAACAAATTTGTTACGCAAAAACAAGCAGACTGAACTATTAGAAAGAAGTCAACATATAATTTTCAAAATGATTTACATTGTAAGATAATTACAAACCATACTACAAATGAATCAAAGAATTTCAAATAAAATTAAGTACTACTTTATTTCAATTAGAAAGCTTTGAAATTGTCTGAATTCAGAGGTTTAAAAATAAATTCGCAAACAGTTTCAACATTTGAAAAATGATTTGTTCCTGCGTTTAAAAAAAACAAACAAAGGGAAATAAAAATCATTGATTATATTCAAGTATAATCACAAGACATTTACTAAACTGCACGCATCTAACATGTACGTAACAGATTTCTCGGAACAAATAGTAAAAATTTGTTTAGTGTGACATATAAAATTCGGATTATATAATACACGCAATCAGTATGATGAAATAGCAAATTTTTCAGTTACGACTTCACAACTGAAAATTAAACAAATGCAATGTGCTGCTGCTTATAAAGAGTCACCTATCTACTTGATGTTAGAACATGAATGATACGAAATAGCTCTGAAGCCAGGCCAACAACGTTGACATAGACGATAGTAAAAAATATACGTATACAACTTTGTATTCAAAATATTTAACAATCACTGTTTATTATGTAAAGAGTTCAACAAGTTAAGTAGAGTTGAAACATATCATGAACAGTAAAGAGCAGAAAATAGGTTGTTAAACAGTATAACAACAAAACTTAACCCGTATACAATTTAATTAAGTTTTAAATAATAAGAATAAAGAAATTCTATTATAACTAAAAATTATAATGGTGAGCTTAAGGACTTCTTTATGACCACAGATTAATGCTTTATCACGCTTTATGTATATCACATTTGAGTCTAGAAAATTAGATTACAAGACAAAGTAAGATAAACCACCATTAATATAATACTGCAATTCAAAAAATATGAATACAATTAGTATTGGGTGAATTATTTAATTTCATAAAATTAAAATATGACTAGGCTTTCAGAGAACTTTTTGAAAGCTTTTGGAAGAAAATTAATAACAAGAATTGCACTGAATTCAAACTAAACACACATTGTTTGTGTTTAATAACATCACTCCAAGCCTATTGCTTCATTAGGAATTTGATATGTTTATAAAACAATGGTTCAGTTAATTTGAAACTAAGCTTCTTGCTCGGTAGGATACAACTATTTGATTTAGATTCGACCTAGTCAAAAATACAACTGAACACAGTGTTAGAAATAAGAAGTTGGATATAGACTTCATGATAATACCTAATTTGAATTTCTAGGAGTGAAAACAAACATAGGTGGAGGTGCCATTTTTTATTAATTAAATATGTGTAATCCAAATAAAATTTAAAAGAAAAATTAAATACCGCTGATATGTACAGGTGTATGCCATACACTGCCCATAGCATATTTGCAAAATATACAAAAGAAAACAAATTTTTAGAAAGAAGATTGATTGTATTTGAAAATTATTATTATAAATTAATCTTTTGCACCATTCACTGGTCAACATTACAGTTAGTGATCCGAAATTTTAGGCGTCAAATTTGGCACCTAGGGTCGAAAATCTAGGTATGTAAACAAAGTTTTTAGAGCAAAATGCGACTAACGACGACTTATTTCTAACACTAGTTAAACAATGTAATTTGTTACAAGCACAAAACAGGTCTCTTTGCCAGCAAAAAGATTCTATTCAGAACAGGGGCTAAAAATTGAAAAGTTAGAAAGGACTGTTAAAAACAGAAAAGGCACAATATTCAAGTTTCAATAAATAATTTAATGTGAAGAAGCTATTCCATCAGCATAGACTTTAATCCCTAATTCATTCCAAGAAAACATAAACTGATTTTTAAATAATGAAAAGAGCAATATGACGATAAATATATTTTAATAGATCCATATTACTTTAGTATACTACACTGCAAGGTTTCTTGACAAAAACATTGTGACGTCAGCCTATGAAAAACAAGCTAGATAAAGCGTCACAGCCTACTTGGCGAATTAGAGGAGATCGCTGACTGCTTGTGAGCTTTTATTGGCCCCGCCCATAGTGACATTCAGTGTCAAGTTAAGTTGCTGTCTAGTATAATTGCTAGCAAATAATGGAGCAAGCAAAAACACAGGAAGTTAAGCTATAGCACATTGAAATCATCTGCTGATTTCTGAATAGCGAAAATATTAAGTGGCATGCGTTAGTTCTTTAAAACTATTCTATACTTATATGCAAACATATTGATACATTCCAAGTACCGTTTACGATCTTTATGAGGTAAATTGATTTAAGAATTATCTATAACGTTAAAATAACATAAAATCACAGGCCAGAAGATGGATATTCATAAAGTCTTACTTTAATAATGTTTTAAATATATCCAAGGATGAATTTTTATTTTGAATACATTTTTTTTATTAATTAAACGGGAGTGAAGCATTCTCTGAAAGTGGTTCTCTAATTTTGTCAGCATTTATAATCATAATTGGAATTCAGAGTTACATTAATTTTTAAACAGCTACAAAATTAAAGATTAGCTAGATAACAGAACTTGATTCTTATCCAAATAACACATCCTTTTTTTCTGGGATGCAGATAGAACCAATGAAATTTTTAGGTAAAGATGATTTTAAAAAGTCTTATTCTCTTTTTCTTGCGGGGGGAGGGGGATGTTCCATAGGATTAAACAAGTTGCCCTTTCTCTTGAGGAGGGAGGGGATACTGAAAACAATATTAAGAAAATATGACATAAAAACTATCCATTTAGAGAAAGTGCTTCGACTTCCATTAAAAATAAATAAAACTTCTCACAGAATAAATTCTATGCTGTGCTTATTAGCTTCTGTTATTTATTTATAATTATTTTTTTAAGTTTAATTATTTTGAATTTTTATATTGTATATGTAACAAGTTCTATATTTATGATAACTTCAGCTTTTAAGCTATTTGCAACCCAGAATTAATTAAAAGAATTATTGACACTAATTTTTAAAACAGCTCCCAGGAAATAAAAAAAGCTTTTAAGGACTACATAGCTCTTCTCAAATTTGCTATTTCAGCAAAAACCTATTTTTGCCCAAACAGCTTAATTTTACCAGACTTTTTTTTCACATATTGTAACAAATTTCCACTGTTTTTACAATCCATTCCTTTCCTGAAAAAGTCCAACAAAAGAAGAATATTGCATTTTTAGCATTGCCAAAGTTAGATATTTTTAATGATAATTATTTGATTTGTTATTGGTCTAAGTATACACTTGAAACAAATCTTTGAATATCAATAAATATTATGTATTAATAATCATTTTCAAACAAAAGCAACTAACAATAAAGGAAAATAAAATAAAATAAAATAAAAAAATGCAAGTGATAAACACAGCAACACATCCTTAGGAAAGTAAAATGTAACACACAAGTATCGTATAGGTACTCCATAAAAAATTGAGACTAACATCAAAACTGAAATAAACTAAATAAATACTGAACTCAAAGCTTAAAATTTCAAATATCAATAAAAAATTTTAAAACAACAAAGATAATATATCAACAACCTTTATGTGCTTCTTCAAAGCACATTAACTACAAGACTTTAACACATTTTATTCTAAAACCAAGTTTTAAATTGTAAAGACTAAAAAATCTATAAAACCAAACAGTTTTTTTATAATTAGAAAACAAGGGAAAATGAATCAACAATAAATGTAAAGTAATAATTTAGAGAGTTCATAATTGGCATATAACAAAATAAATAAAATTCTAAAACACTTCTTATCAGTTAACATTAGATTAACGATCATGATATTAAAAATGGTATATTCTTTTGCGTATAAAACTACCAAAATTTCATTCACATAGAAAAAAATAGCACAAAATAATTTGTAAGATCATTTATAAAGTACTTTACAGATATCCTTAACTATGGAAAAGTAGGAAGACCTCACTTCAAAATGCTTAAAATATTTCATTAAAAAAGAAGTTTAAAAACATTAGGTACGCAAAATAAAATAGTATGACCATTTTAAAATATTTGGACAAATTTTGAAAAAGATTGAAATTATTGTAAAAAAACATCAAACAGATCATGTGCTAAGCATTGTAACGATATAAATAGAGTCGAAAATCTTTGCTCGCAAGGACAACAGAATCAGGATCCAACACTGTTGTATCAAAACATTGAACATGTTTGGCTTTGCTTTCTAGACCTTTTATTAGTTGGCCATCTTGAGTAAATATGGTGACATTAAAACTTGAGTGATTGTCAGCAATTAATATCTCCCCATTTTTGTTGATTGAGACACCAATAGGGTAGTTAGTGAGGCCTTCACATCCAATCTGCCTCAAATAAGCACCATCATAATTAAATACCTTCACACAGTGGCCCCTATTATCACTAATAAAAATTTCCTGCTTATCGTTGACAGCAACACCATTAGGAAATTCAACGTATTTGGAGCATCCAAATTTTTTCAAAACATTTCCCATCAAATCAAAAATCACAACCTTCATGACTTTGCATTCAACCACAATTATTCTTCCTTCATTATCAACAGTGACACCACGTGGATGCTGAAGAACATCAGAGCCAAATTTTCTCACAAATTGCCCATACTGATTATATACTTGCACTTGATGAGTTGGATTTCGTTCTGTGACAACAATATCATCACAGTTGGGCAACACTGCCACTCGATTTGGAAAGTAAAATTGACCATCACTTTTACCAACTTCTCCAAATTTAAACTTAAATTTTCCATCAGAATCAAAAATCTGAATTCTGTGATTATTTGTGTCAGCAACTATGATTTCGCTTTTGGAATTCACTGCAACACCACTTGGTTCGGCAAACTGACCTTCCAATATACCAAATTCTCCGAATTTATTGTAATAAGTCATTTTTTCACGTTTAAAATACTTATGAAGAGGTGGGAGCAAATTATTCTTCAGAGGTTCATTTGAGGGCAAGATTGGTGCATGAAATGTAGAAACAGAGCCGTTTAGAAATGTTTCAGAATCTGCCTTCTTCTTAAAAGGACTCTTAGTATCAAAAAATCCCATATTACTTGTGACATCACAAATGCTTGACAAATTTGACTCCAACTTCGGTCCAATAACATCCATTTTAATGTCATGAACGCCAGTAGAAAGCTTGCCTACAAGTGAATTTTCTTGCTTATGGTGAATAAATCCAAATGTATCTTGAACGCCAACTTTAATAGCCTGATAGTTTGACAAAAACTCTAAGCTGAATAACTGGGCAGTTAATTTCTGGGCTTGTTCAATAACATTGTTAAAATATAAGTTCTCGATTACTGATGTCACATTTGAATAATCAGAGAAAAGAGACGAATCCATAAGTGTGGATGAGTGTAGAGAATCTCTTAAAACATCACTTATCTGGTTGCTAATGGATTCCAATGGACCCAACTTCTGAAGATAGATATCTTCAAGCTCTTTGAGTAATTGCTGTTTGCGATTTTCAATTACACTGTAGAAAAAATTGGAAGCTTTATTTATATCAAATTGAGCTTTGTTGTACTGCTCTTGTAAATGGGCACGCCGTTCTGCTATCAACTTTGATGCAGTCTTCAACTCTGTGCTCTTAACTTCAATTTTTTTTACAATTTCTTGTTTTATTTTCAAATTTAAGTCTGTTTCCACAAATTCATAATCATGCAATTCTTTTGGATGGTCTTTCAAAGCACATTCCTCACAGATCAATGTCCCGCATGTCTGGCAGAAATATCGCAAATTTTCATCCTTGTGAAGGCAACAAGTAAGCTGGGTATTTGGCAAAGAAAGGCTTTCCTTTTTAAGGTGATCATTTAGTATTGACACATTGTGACCTTCATACTGCTTGATGAACTGATGTTCAATGCAGCAAACATGGCATAAATCAATCCCGCAAGTGAAGCAATACGCCACAAGATCTCTATCTTTTTCCTGACAGCAAAGTTGTTTCACTGGGGACATTTTGCTTGGCCAGCTTGATTCAGTGGGCAACTTGCATTTAGTACAAAAAATGCTATCACTGCCATTCAGATGTTCCTGGCAATTGCTGCAATTGGCACTTGAAATATCTGGGTTCCTTTGATTCCCAAAAGACCAGGGACAATGGAAATCAACAGAAGCCATTGGTCATATAAATAATAAAACTGCAAAAGAGGAACATTTGGCATAAAGTCATTGTGAATAAATAAAATAACAGCTAATTTAAGAAATACAGGCCGGTCATTTTAAGTTTTTACAGGGGAGTGATCAAAGGGTGATTTCAATTCAGGCCTCAATGGAGTTTAATATTGCTTACAGACTTTATGAACGTGCTGCACTCTGCCCCTTTTAAATTAACATTCAATGCACTCTTCTTGCCTCTGAATTAAAAAAACTTCATCACAAAATCATTTTTTAAAAGAAAATACAGATTCACTTAAGCTTGGTCCCGAAATGCAACTTCCCTGTTTCAGTTATCTACAAAAATCTGACTTGAATATAACGCTGAATTTTTTCCGCATAATTTTTTAAACTAAAAATTGAAAAGCTGTTTATTATATATATATATATATATATATAAAAAAAAAAGAATTACCTTCAAAATCAGTTGGGATTTGTATGCATTTAATATTCTAAAAAGTAAAAAGAAACACCTTTTCTGTTACAAAATTTCTATCAAAAAGTGATCTTTCAGTTGAAAGCATACTGTGCCTTTTTTGGTCAGGGGGAAACACTGCAATTTATAGCGTGTGCAGTGTTGGTCAAATGTAACAAAACCCTTGTCCACTAACAAAATTATGTCAATTTCTGAAAGCCAGGGTGACCTCTACTGATCTTCAAAAATGACAGGCCTGAGCACATCAAAAAATGTTTAACTAAGTTAGGGGTGCACAACCTGCGGCCCGCGGGCCAAATGCGGCCCACCGTGCAGCGATGTGCGGCCCGCGAGTGCATTTAATTCCTTGTGTTGAAAAAAGAAAAAAAAAATGAAAAAAAAAAAATTATTATTACTTTTTTTTTTTCAGAACTGTTTTTTTGAACTCAGAAGGGGAAAGAAAATACAAAAGAAGGTTTTCCTGACAAGATTTAAAGTAACACACACCAAATAAAATCGCTCCAAAATTCGTTTGAAAAATTTTAGGACTTAAGGAAAAAAGAGTAGGGGGTTTTAGGAAAAAAGCGTAGACCTGAAAATTTCAATTTTCAATTACTAACCATTGGACAGTTCACCCTTATAGTTTACTAGGCACTGATTCAAACCGAATAATTGTTACAGCAACAACCACGTCATGAAAAAAAAAAAAAAAAACCCTTCACGCACATTTTGAAAAATATTACATATTTTTTTAATATACTCCTCAAGGGCCTATATGTTTCCTACTTGAATGTTAAAAATTCTGCTTATTTCACTTTTGCCTGTTGAATGCTTTGCTATTTTGACATATTTTTATGTGTTTTTTCGGTGCCACGCATAAAGCGTAATTTCAGAGTTTGAGTAAAAATTTCCAGCAATCTTTTAGCATCGGCTTTCAGGGCAAGATATTTCTTCTTATTTGTGCAGTAGTGCTTGAGCAATAATATAACTGCGTTTTTCAAAATAAATACGATTTTTTTAATCACCATTTTTTAATTTTTGCACTCACTACATGGCAAATGAATATTTTTTCGAAGTAAAAGACCTAAACATTGAATCATTTGGAGTTCATGAAGCTCTTGAAAGAGAAAGAGCAAGTTGCCTTTCTGACCTCTGGTATATGCAAATCAAGTTTCTAATAGTAGGGGCTTTTACAGTTCTAAACAACTTTACCTCCATAATAAAAAAATATTAATTAAAATACAAGCATGTTTAGAATTCCATCAACAAATGCAACAAAATTGGTAGATAAATTTCAGTCTCAGCCATCCAATTGAAAATTTTGATTTCATAGCATTTTCCTGAATTTATTAGTTGTATAATGTTTGTAATTTTTGGTATGATTACTTTTTTGTTATCTCATTATTTTTGGTATTTATGCAATTCCCATCTATTGGTAGTTTTGCCTTTGCACTGGCCTAGTTGCTTTTGCACTGTTTGCAGTTTTTCCAAGAGTACTTTTTGAATCTCATAATTGATTTTGTATTGTCATTAGAAAAACTGCTTAGGATCAGAAGCTCAAAACATTTCCTTCACTGTAACAATTTTACCTTTCTAATTAACCCTCTGAATCATGTGTATGCAATATTACGCAGTCTTGTGTTTTAATTAAGTTATTAGTTTTTTCCCCCAAGTCATTTACTGAAAAGATTCAGTAATAAGCAGTATATCAATTGTGTGCACAAATTTTTCTTACTTTTATTACATCAGCAAAGTACTGGTGCGGTGCGGTGCATGATGCCAAGCCCATCATTTTTTAAATGTTCCTTCCTGGAGGCAAAGGATATGTACTCAATGCAAATTATGCGCTAAAATATTTTTAAAAAAAAAGACAATTTCTCAAACTTGGGGTGGGGGGGCAATAACCCTACCCTTCATGACCCCTCCAAATGATGGGCTTTGTGCGGCCCTTCAATAGAGCTCCTGTTACGTGTGCGGCCCTTCGCTGAAAAAGGTTGTGCACCCTATAGCTGAAAATTAGCGGTCGCCACTCGTCACGTGGCGATTAAAGTTGCAAAAGTGGCGATTAAAAAATGTGGCATCGATCGCCATTCTTGGTCCCCACTCTTGCTCAGTCACTCTAAACATTCCCAATCGAACCACATTTCCCCCCTCCTGTTCCGCGCTACTTCCATGTATTTCTTTCCCCACCTCTTCTCCCCATCGCTAGAGGGAGAAATTGAGCCACAAGGAACCGCCATTCGTCATTTGCACTTTGAACTCGGCACGTGCCACCTGCTTTGGAATGGCTGCTCAGCGATCATGTGGGGGGAAGCGCAAAATTGAAGAAGAGGAGTCATTTAAAATAACATCGTTTTTCGTTAAAATGTTATATATTTTTAAACAGTTTTAATAAGATCAATTAAATCTCAATACAAATTTAAAAACCTTTTTCTTTTTCAGCGCATATATAAATAATTGAAACTTATCATACTATTTTAATCAAGTACATGATGTGTTTAAATAAACAATTTAACTCTGGTTTCTTGTTTTTAGCATTATTTATTACTCTATTTTTAAATGTTTCCAGTTGTTAACTAAAACTCATCATTATAAAATACTACATTCTTTTAGTCAGAAAATCAGCAAATATATATAGAGAAGATACTTATAACTACCGTATATACTCGCGTATAGCTCGATCTCGCGTATAAGTCGACCCCCTACTTTTTTAAGGAAAATCGGGAAAAAATCGAAAACCCGCGTATAAGTCGAGACCGCACTTTCTGAAATGATCGGGAACCTTTTGCCGCTATTTTTAAATATAAATGTTTTGAAAAGAAGCAAATTGAAATGCACTGGAACATTCTTGTGTTAAAAACAGCACGATTGTCATTCCTTTTCACTAAAAGGGTTCATTTTTGCGATCTCGATATTTGTAAAACGGGAACGATCCGGGAACGTTTTACCGCGATTTTTAAATATATAAGCGTTTTAAAAAGAAGGAAAATGGAATGCAGTGAGCTTTCTTGTGTTGAAAATAACCCGATTGTTATTCTTTTTTACAAAAAGAGTTCATTTTTGCGATCGCGATTTTTGTAAAGGGTTCGATTTTACGATCGCGGTTTTTGTAAGGGTTCGATCTTGCAGCGACGATTTTTGCTATTTGTTGCTTTTATTTTGCATTATTATTATCAATAAATTTTGCGATGTAGCCGTATTACATTCTGTTTCAAAAGGATAAACACCATCAATCGGAAAATTCGCAATTCCCGCAGTTTTCACGACGTCGGTAGTTTATTGTAAATATTTATTCTTTATTTCAGAATCAAACCATGCAAAAATACAGTAGAATGTATGAGTATTTACTTCTTTAGCGTCTGTTTAAAATAGTTGGACTGAATCTGAAAAATCTCCTCGTTTTTGAGTGTTTTTTTTTTCCAAAAGTTGTTCGGGAAAATTTTTCGGAAATTCTGCCCCGCGTATAAGTCGATCCCCTAACTTTCAACTTCATTTTTTGGACTAAATTTTTCGACTTATACGCGAGTATATACGGTATGCATTTTTGTTCTATATAAAATGTTAGTTAAGTAGTATGAATAGAGCATGAAACTGGTTAATTACTTTTGACTTGATCTTATTTATGACTGAGCAAATGGGTAAATTTTGCGGTTCATGTAGAAATATATAACAGTTTGAGATGTTGTTTACAAAAAAAAAAAAAAAAAAAAAAATCATAAGGGACCCTATGGTTTGCAAAATCAGTTAGTAATGCTCTAAAACTGAACTTTTCCTTGTTTTAGGCAGTACTTAAAGTTTAAATTCTTTTCTGTCTCTTCTGTAAAATTTTGTGCTTTTGAGTTGTATCACCTTTCTTACGTGAGCGATATTCTGATACTTTTTTTCGTTATTCATAAAAATTTGAAACATAAAGTGAAGCACTGTTTATACAATTTTAAAGGGACTGTATAAAGGAAACATACAAATAAATATACAACTTGTTGGTTTACATCAATATGTATTGAACGCTTCTGGAACCCATTTAAAAACATATAAAATGTAAAACGTATTAACAGTGCTTCGTTAGTTGCAGTTTTAAAAAGTGGCGACTAACTTTAAAAAGTGGAGACTAATATAATTGAGTCCACTGGCCACTGGCTACTAACCAAATTTCCCAGTTTTCAGCTATAGTGCACCCCTAAACTAAGTGAAACTATTAACAGTAAAACCTTGTTCATCCAGGCCCAGATAATCAGATCAAACTAGTCGCTTAAAATTTTTTACATTCACATGAAAATTAAAAAGTATGTAAGTAAAAGGAAACCAAACATCTAATTTAACATTGTTAAAAATTGAAGGTATCTATCTCTGTCATACTTATTTTTCTCAAACAACAGTGACCTGACCATAAAACCAGGAATTGAGAGATTCATAATCTTTCAGTGCTCATGCTTGGCTCTTTTAAAAAATTCTGATTTTAATTAGCAGAGATATTGATTAAAAATGTCTTTTCTCTCCCTTGGAACTTTCCTTCTAAATTAGCGATTGTTCTTGGTAATACGAAAGTAGTTAAAAAAGGAAACTTAGAACCATGAGAGAACCTCCCTTTGCTTCTGACAGTCAATTCTTTTTTTCTCTACCTTATTATCTCTCTAATTTTTAAACTAGAAAATAACTAGTTGATTTGAAGAGAAGAAGCGAGGAAAGTAAATTAAAATGGCTCTTTGATACAGGCAGGACCGCCGCTAACAGAGATGGGGCCCGGTACCAATTTTAATGCCGGGCCTCCCATGCAACCCTCCTCCAATTGCATATTTTTATGCCGTCGTTTCAGCACATTTGCAAATGTAAAAAAAAATGGAGAGAAATAATTTTTTTCTGAAAAACTTTTTTTTAGTTACAAAAGTGTGCATCTGATTTTATTTTCACGTTATTTGCATCACCAGATGATATTAATATTTTTTACACGGAAACAACAAGTTGGAAAACAGAAAAACACAATTTTTGACGGTTCGACGAACTTCAAAATTAATAGTTTGAAATTGCATTCACATGTAATATTGCATTGTTTAGTTGCTTTTAACTGAATTTTTAAATTTTAATGTAAATTTAAAAACTGTAATTCGAAGTTTTTGTAAAAATATATTTTAAATACAGTATCTGGATACAGAAAAAGTTGGATAACTTTTCATGTCTGAGATAAGTGTCCCCGGGCTACTTTATTCTTGTTCTTAAAGTGCAAGAGACATTTGTCAATGACAGTTTAGACTTGGTTTTACGTTTGACGAGTTTCTGTAGCTCTTGGAAAGCGGTGCATTTTCCTTTGCGCAAGCGTGTTTCATTCATTAGTGCTTGCACAAGCAATTATTTTATATTGAGAATCGGCAACGGAAAGCGAGATTTTATTTTTTGATGAAATTATTGACTTTATTACTGGAAAAACATGTTTATAACCTTAAGGGCCTCCCAAAGCTCTGGGCCCCGGTACTAGAGGTCCAGTATCCCCCCTCAAACGGCGGCCCTGGATACAGGGAAAAGGTTAATCTTAAAAAAGGTGCAAATACACACATACACAAAGCCAATCCTCTAAGATCAAATGTATGGAATGGTTCAAGAGAAAAATGGTTCAGTGTTCAAGAGCTACGCTGAAACAACAAAATACACACCCCGAAGGAGGTTTACACCAAACCCCTGCAAGCGGGTTGTACAAGCCACTTTGGCTGCTAGTTTTCTTTTAGTTTTATTAAATGCTCCTCTGAAGATATCGCAATAGAATACAGTACAAACCTGAATTAATGGTAAAGTGTTTCAGAACTATATTTTTGAAATGCTAAATGTGGTTGAATCATGAAACAATGGACCAATTATTTCCAAAGAAATAACAGGAAGTGTATTTGCAGATGTGAGTCCACACAAAGCGTATTTGTAGAAATTAGTCAGGGCTTGTTGGACCAGTTTCAACTATTTTTATACTTTTTTTTATTTCAACTAATAACCAACAAATAGCATGTCTTCAGTTTTATAAATCTTATAACAAAATGACATACTACCACGAGCTCAAGTTAGGTTATGCTTCCAAGACTGAAAATACTTGAGCCCACTCTCCTACTTCACATTGTTTTCAAGAAAATAAACCAAATAAATACTTATATTGTTCATTTAATTGTGACAAAACTGGCGGGATTTTTTTTTTATTTTTCTTAGAAAGATCACAGTTTTAAGTGTTATTCAAGCAGAAAGGGGTGGGGGATTTTTTATTTTAGTTCTAACAACTTAATTTTAGAGTATTTTTGGTGATATTAAAATGCGATGTGGCCATCTTTTATGATGCATTATAGGAAGGGGTTCAGGTACTTTTCCCAAGTGATATTTGAAAATTGAAGGTCCAAAATTGGAATTCTTGACTATCTCCAATAATGTTAGGAGAGGGGTTTCAGAAGTTGTTCCTCCGCAAGTTTATCAAAACAGAAGTTCAATAAACAAAATTGTAGGCTATCTTTGATATCAGAGGAATGGATAGTTTTCAGGGACCCTTCCATGCCATTCTTATAAATGAAATTCTAAAAACAGTTCTTTATTCCCTTTATTGATATTATGAGAGGAGGTTCAGGTACATTCCCTGGATTTTGTTTATTTTTTAAATGAAGAGTTAAAAAAGCGATTGTAGGCTGTAACTGGTAACATTAGGGGAAATAATGAAGTTCATGAATTCTTCCACAACTATTTTTTTTTGGATTGACGTTTCAAAATCAAAAGTTTGGATCTTCGACAACGTTAGAGTCAGGGATACTCAAGGAGAGAAAGATACTCAGATTCTCAAAAATAAAATTTTAAACTAGAAATTGTAGGCCATTTTGATGGCGTTAATGGAAGGGAAGAGTAGAGATGGAGTATAAAAAAGAACTCACGGCAATGAATAAATTGCAACTCTGCAAGTTATAAGTGGGGGGAAATAAAGGAATGAAAATTTTACTTTAGAACAACAAACAAACAATAATGATTAAATGCACTTTTAGAAATGAAATTTTATAATTCATTTATTTTTATTTCTTTAGAAGTAAAAACCGAAGGAATGAGATTGATTTTTTTCCCGTCTCGGCGATTTTGCCAAGATGGAAGGTTTTGTACATACGCATGGTGTGCATGGGTGAAAGAAACACTTTCAGAAGAATTAGAAATAAAATACTCTGGTAATAGAGTTCGAAAAGTTGATGAAAAAAAAAAAAAACGCTTCTTTTCGCACCAAATTTGATGATGCAACTTGGATACAAGTGACATGCATCCTATTCTCCAAGAACTCTGAGTCAGCTCAAGTAGTAGAAGACTTATTTTTAGAATAATACAATACAAAAGTGCCCATGTTACAGCCTGCAAAGCTAGCTTGTACGGCTTGTTGTATTTTGTAATGCTAGAAATCAAAAACCATGATTATTCATTATGTCACAAATTTGGAGTCAAAGAGCCAGGAATTGATTTTTGGAAAACAAAATAAATGAAATAAGCATCAAGCAACGATAACAACAATATATTTGGTTTATAATTATATCATTTTTCAATGCTTCTCTGATTTATTTCGAGAATATTTGAATGTTTTAAAATTTTATATTTATGTTTTCATATTTTTGGAATGGACGGCGAGAATTCTTATTACGAGGTGTAGCCCTAACTTGAAAAAGGTTAGGCATCACTGATGTAATACATCTTTTATGTATGCATAATTTTTCTCGCACATAAATATTAAATTAAATCTTTTGTTTTAATGTTTAAAAAACAATTGTGTATGTACTATTAATGCAGGCATGGAACAAGTTAAATCTACTTTTCTAAGTCCTACATAAAACATGGTTTTTATTGTGGACTGAAAACAGTGAGTCCACTTATTTGGGAATTTGTTTTGATGGTTATCCAATACCTGTATTTAATTCTCTGCATGGCTTTTGGCCTAAAATAGTATGGATAAACAAGGTTGTACTGTAACTGGATAATTAGCCAAAAAATTTCCCATAAGTTAATTAGTTAATTTTGTAAACATTCAATTGGTACCACAAATTTTATATATCATTGAAACACTGAAAAAAAGAAAATACTTCTAAAAAATAAAAATTCAAATATAGGCATCACAATTTCAAAGTCTTAAAAAAATACAACTTTATCTTCATAAAATAGAAATATTTATATTTTACTTCCGATTTTTAAAGTTTAATGACCTATGCGAAGTTGAATGCTTGAAATGTATAGCAATCTTTTAAATTACAGTAAAGCTGATAAAATCGAATAACAACTGACATAACAACGTAACAAAACTTTATTATAAAAAAGTGAAAACATTTTCATTCGTCAGAAGCATTGTATTAGAAATCAACTTAAACATGACGGTAATACAAACAAAGGAAATGCGAAGCGTCTAGAACTATATAGATAGAGACAAGTTATGCGACTTACCTCACAGAAAACAACTCAGAAGTTCTATTCCCGTAATTAACTAAAACCGCCTAGCTTTATTTTGAATTTTGTAGAAAATTCAGGTTTTTCGACAAGTTCCGATGACTCATCAACTAAATAATGCGTCATTGTTCGACTTGAGAGCAATCACCCCGGAGACAAAGAACTTGGTCAATGATTCGCGCTGATGCAGATGCATTATAGATATTGTTCTTAAATGACATGTCAAACTAATCTTAGTTAATTTCTTACATGTAATTAAGCAAATATTTTGACTACTAAAACAAAAATAAAAGATAGAAACAATTAAAGAGTTAGTTGTTAAAGCGAAATTGAAAAAAAAATGGTTCTCGTCAAATGCTTACCTCTGAGGTATACAGTATAAATAAAATGCGTTTGTTCAGACGTTTCCAACGAAGTATTTCATTTTTCAAGAGCGAACAATTGTCTTTTAGTTAAGAAAAGCAATTGACAGTTGACAACTGCGAAAGATAACGTTTATTGGCTCATCTTTGGTCTCTTTCATGTACGCAGTAAGCAAGGCAGCATTGCCAGTTAGGTCTGAAGAATAAATGCATATATGAAAATACTGCAAATTGAGCCTTTTAAGGTGTAAAGTCATTTCTAGCAATTATGTGCATTGAATGAGAAACACAAGGGTAGATTCTCGTCAAATAAACTTAGAGTGCTAATGTCGATTGTAAAAAGAAACATTAACTTTAAATTTAACTGAGCGCACTTTGTGAAAACTGAAAACCGTGGGAAACTTGCGTTTCGTCTGTCAGCATGAGATGAATAAAATACTTTTAGTAATTTAATTACCAAGGCTTTTTCTGATATTCTTATAAATTGAATCTTTTCAATTGAAGTAAAAACAGATGTTTTTGAAATAGTTCTCCTCATGTGTAAGGAAATGCTTAATTTGTTAATGCTAAACACAACGTGATAAATATTTGGTTAATTAATGTAGTGTCAGTAATGCTATGTGTGATATTATTACTTTGTAAAATGAATTTGAATTGGGCCATCTGTGTAGAAAATCTGATTAATCCTAAGCTTTGTATGGCTTTCAATGTTTACGCTAATGTCTTTATACTCATTGTCCTTAATTACATCTGTGGGGCGTATTTTTACTTTGCGATAAATTTTAATCTAAAAAAATACACATGGCCAAGGCCGTATCCAGAGGGGGGGCTCGACGGGCCCGGGCCCCCCCGAAACCCGAAATGTTTTATAATGTAAAACAAAGAAAAAAAAGTTTTCTTTTTTTTTTTTCAAATTTCAAATGACGAAAAAAAAGTTTTTTTTCCCTTTCAACTATTAACACTAGAACCGCGGGAATTTCGATATACCTAGAACCGCGGAAGGAGTCATTTTGACCCCAGCTAGTAATTCAATGAAATAAGCGCAAACGCTTAGTTCAGCTAACTGAAATATTTTTTAAAAGAGTAATAATTAATATTTCTTAGAATTCTAGTTAAATTATTCGTATAAAACAACAGTTATCAATGGTATTTTATTATAATATCGTATTTTTAAAATTTTTATTACTTTAAAATTAAAACTATGTATTTTTTCTATTAAAACGTATATCCAACAAAATATACATACATTTGCTATTTTAAATGGGAAAAAAAAGTAAGTAGTTCAATATGTTAAGCTATATTTAAAAACAGTAATAAGTTTTCTCAGTTAGTTATAGTTTAAAAAATAATCGACAGTTTACAGAATGAGTTGTGAATAAAACGTAAAAGTATGCTTTGTATACTTTGCACAAATAAGAACTTGGTACTTTGAACAGATATTTACAGTTTTATTTTTACAATTTGACTTTGGAATCTGTCTTGTTTGCATTTAATTTGCAGTTGTCTGTCGTTTCCATTTGTTGCGTCACACACTAGAGTTTGCAACCTATATTTATTAATTTATTTATTTTTCATGAGAAAGAACAAAAATTTCTCATGATTTTCCAATTAAGTCTTGAAGTGCTGCCTACTAGCAAATTTTTCAGTTATAGTTTTTCATAAAACCAAATAACAGATTGCCATCAAGGTGCAAAATATTACGTAAAAGCTGCTCCTATTTTATGTCAAAGCGTAAAAAGCTCATTACTCCATGAACTTAGTTTCTTAGCAATGTATTCTGGAAAAAATATGATCTGCATTCCTTTGGCCCCAAACTATGAAGTTGGAGGTTTTTTGCAAGAAATATTTTAGGTATGTCAAAACTGATATGAAAATATTTATTTCTTCCAATGTTACTTATTAGTACTCCAGATCAGTGATTTACAGTGCGTGTGCTCTTACGTTACGTCTTTTCGCTTTACTTCAATGATATTTAGCAGCCGATATGTGTCATCTTCCGTGCATTTACTTATGCACTTCAATTTCAATTTATTTATAACAAAAATAAAAACACGTAACTGACTTTTGTGGATAATACTGCGTTTAGTATTGGGTGTTTGCCCCCTTCTTCCTTCAAAAATCGTATCTTTTATTCCAATGTGAAATAAGTTCAAAACTCTCTCCTCTTTGTCAAATTACTATTTTCTCACTTTAAATGTTATTGTTGATTTAATTTTAAAATTTCTATCCGTACGTGTATTTTTTTCCTAATCATTTTTTTAAAAGTTCAATATGTTTTCATAATTTCTGCGATGAGAAAGAACAGCGTTTACAAGGGTACCAGTAATCTTTACTTTCAACTTCTCAAAAGTAAAACAGTTTTATCATTACCATGACCTTCTAAATACTTCATAGACAATTGTTTTGAATATTTTATAGCTTCCTGGAGGAGTCTGATTACGGGAGTATTTCTTATATACAGAATAAAATATTTTCCTTGTAATTTTTTTATCGCGTTCAAACGTAGCCTGAGTTTCAAACCAATCATAATGCTCAAAACCAACCGATTAAATTGCTTATGTTTCAGTCCAAGGGAATTGCCTAGGGACCCCCCCCCCTCAACCATTTCTAATTTTTCAAGAGGGGGGGGGGAATTGGGTGCGTGCTGAATACAAATTTTATCTAAAAACAACACCGAATTATATGTAAAAACATAAATTCTTCAAATTTGGAGGGGAGGGGCCATTGCCCCCACCCCCCAACCCCTCTCCTGCTAAATCACTGCCTATGTATTCCATTTCGGAAATTTTTAAGTGAGGAAGAAATATGTTACAGTTGCTGACCAGAAAATGTACGTTTTTAGTCATTAGTGCTTCAATATTTCTCGAGGGTCATATTGACCCTCACCGCGGTTCTAGGTATAAGTGCTAATAACTAAAAAAATAATAATGCCAAAAATTTTTAAATCTGGGAAAACACTCTTCCCCTCACATAATTAAGTCATAAAAGGAATTGTTTCTTCGATTCATACTTTTCGAGTGGTGGTAAATTGAACTTCGCTTTGGGTCAAATTGACCCCTTCTGCGGTTCTAGTGTTAAACGAGTAAAAATTTGAAGAAGTACAAAAAAAAAATTACAATTCAAATTCTTATTAGCTGCAAAACATACTTGACAACAAGACTCTCTCATTAGCACTTCCAGCTCTCTTCCCCAAATCAATTCAGGCTCATGCTAGCAAGCTACTTGTCAGTTTGATCGGCGGCCCCCCCTCCCTCATAAAACTTATAAAACTTACACCACTCAGATTTTTACCCCCTAATCGCCGGGCCCCTAGTTTCTGACTAGGCTGAGATTGCTTCTCACCGCCCTGATTCAATTAAGAGGGTACTTTGTTGGTCCCCATTTATAAGCATTTGTAACCCTCGAGGGATTTTAATAGCTAAGCATGTCTTCAATCAACAAGACTACACAAAAACGGATACGTTCACAGACCCTCTGCTTTGTTCGACGCTCGCCAATCTTAGACAAAAGTTACTTTAAAAAAATTCCATTTACAAATGCTTAAAAACCTTGAAAACTTTGTTAAACATAGCTGTAAACCTTGAATTTTAAAGTTTCTAACACAAATGAGGGGGGGGGGGGAACCAAGTTGCGCTAAACTGAACTCCCTGATTAAAAAAATATTCTGCGTAATGCAAAAACCATATTCCAGCATTTTTGTAGCATATTTTCAGAAATAATTTTTTGTGACTCACATGTTTCATTTCTGACTATTCATTAAATACCTCATTCAGTATTTTAGAAGTTACTTTGTAATTGATTCCTTTATTAATATGTTAAGCACGAGAAAAAATATTACCCTACCTGTATTCTTTTTCGTTTTCTGTAGTACTAGTGATTGAAAAAGAAATTGTCGTTATAAGTATTTTTAATACATATTTTTAATCTTTAAAAGATGTGTCTTTCAAAGTTTTATCAATTTCGTAAGATTGTCCAATCAACTATTTAAACGTCAGAGACTGGAAAGTGCAAATGAAACGCTTTAAAGAATTTTAACTGTTCTAGAGTCTTTGAAAATTATTAAATACCTTTTTGAAACTCCTTTAAAAGTGCTTCAATCCTATTTCTAATAAGAAAATTAAACTATGAATTAACTAAATGACCCGAATGTTGCTCTCTCGTTAATTATTTTTTAAATCTCTACACTATTTCTTTTTAAGAATTTTATGTGTTTTATACTATTGGTTATTTTATGTTACTAAGTGCTGTGTCTGTCGGTGAGTTGTGGAACTATTCAAAAACTACTATGCAACCATAGTGAAAACTGATGTAAGCAAGTGATAATGTATTAATCTTTTCTCCTCCCCTGTCCTTCCTCTCTGTCGCTTAATGTCAATTATTTGTTAAATTAAACATTTTTTTATGCTTTGATTAATCTTAATTTGCAAAAGAATGCAGAAAATTTATGACATTGTTGTTTGCTTACTTTTTCAACATGTTTTTGAAGTCCCAATTGCCCTATATAAGACCTCAAAATGCAGAACTTTAAAACTTTTTTCAAAAATTTACCAGGGGGAGAAACCCCGGACCCCCTAAATTTACGGATATTCTACCCCACTTAAAAAATTTCTCATTGCATATCTCTCTTGATACCCCTACCCCCAATGAAGGTTAGTTTAAGAAAATAATAAGAATTAAAAAAAAAAAAAAAAGAAGAAGAAACACACACACCAAACATCCTGTGTGTGTGGGGGGGGGGGTCAGCTAGAAATTAGACTCATAACACACACAAAAACGTATGTATGTTTGGGCAATATTCGAAACTGGGCCCCTCCCGAAATTTTTTTCTGGATACGGCCTTGCACATGACATGTATTTATATATATAATACTAGGCGCTGATCCAAAGGGTCATGACCCTCCCCTTAAACAACTGGATGTGCATAAAACAGCATATTTTGGGACTAACATTACGAAAAATTTGCCAAACACCCCCATTTTCGCATAAAAATTGTACCTTGACCCCCCTTTATGACCAGAAGCTAGATCCAGCCTTGTGTTTTACCTGAAGTGACCATGTGTCCCATTTGAAACCAGAGACAGTACCGTTTTCTGAAGTGACAGAGTAGAACAATACCAATAATTTGAATCATGCGAATTTCCTCATAATTCTTGCAGACATTTTATCTTTACCCGCTAGTAATTCTCTGGAAATTGGTATCTTTACACAAAAAATAGTTAGGAGACTACCAAAAAAGCACAGCTGCACACCTCTGCTCTTGATGCAATGTTCATTGTAAAAGTACCTTAAATTGCATAATAATCTTGGCAATAATTTTGTTCTTAATTGAAATCAGCACTATATGTACTTAAGCAAACTTCTGCATTGAAATATATTTTACATCAGATACTTAATTTTAAAGTGATTTTTTTTATTGTTAACTCTAATAGGAACAAATTTAAAAATATGTGCTCTTTTATAATAACACATGCATAACCTCCTAAAATTGTAAACTTCCCATTTTGAAGGAAAAATTAAATTTTCACCTTAGGAATACCCTTAACTGTGGAATATTTCAGTGTAAACGACAGCATCACAGTGTAACTGCAACATTGTATTTTAACTATTGTAAAAGCAAATTAAAAAAATTATAACTTTATCATACTTAACAACGTAGTTACGAAATTCTAAATGTTTTTTAATTGAATGTAAACACTCTTGTTAGCAACTACATAAACATGCAAATGAAAAAAATTAAAATATTAGTTTTAGCTAGCAACCATAGATAAAATACAAAACTAAAAAATTAAAAGAATGAAGGAATTGATAAAAGTATTATGAAATATATTGATAATATTTTAAGAAATTTTGCTTTTCAGTAAAATCTATCTAAGGCAATGGTTTATAATCTGACCCACATACCCAAAGTTGGCCGATTTCATTCTTGTAATGGATACACAGCTGTTACAAAAATCATTGTCATTGCTATGCCATTCTAGTTTGAGTGCCTGCACTATGAACACTAATATTTTTTTAATGACCACCATCTCAGGAAACTTTTTCTCAAAAAAGAGCCGGCCCATCCCATTGTTTTTATATTTTTCCTATTATCAAATTTCAAACATATTGTTTTCTGTAAGTTTATACAATTTGTTATGCGTTATAAAGCTATAAATACTCGTCTTACAATTTAATTATTACAAGCAAATATGTTATACTGCTTAAAAATTAGCTTATATAAAATATGTTATTGTTTTTCTAACCTTATTAAATGCATTATGAAACCGAGATATCATTTATGAATTCAGATGATAATGACAATTGAAGGGGAGCAGAAACATTTTATTATATAAAAAGAATGCAGGTGTTAATAGTTTGGAAATCATTGATCTAAAGTTAACGAATATATTTATGAACGTTGATTGATAATTTTACCATTGTTTCTATTTCAGGTGAGGGACAAATCTAAGACATCAATCAATCATGTCAGTAATAGAGAAAATGTCCATTTTGGGCATTAGAAGTTTTGGACCAGATGATAGTAATCGGCAAGTTATTGAATTTTTTAAGCCTTTGACTTTGATTCTTGGAGCAAACGGCTGTGGAAAAACGGTATTTCTCCTTTTTAATGCTTGAGAAAAAAATCATTTTATAAACTTACATTTTCGGTGTCCACTTCAATCGTGGCCCAATCGCTGTTAAAGATTAGCATATAGTTCCAATTTGATAAAACCTTTAAATTACGGAAAAAATTTTAATCTATGAAATTTTTTTCAAAGAGTCTGAATTTTTCTCAAAGAGTCAGAAAACAAAAGAGAGTTTGAAATTTTGAAAGAGTTACAAAATTTAACTTTTCATACAGCCCCCAGTCGTAGCAATTGTATTTAATAAAATATTCTTGACTCTCTAACATTTAAAACTAAAAAAAATCAAAAATCTATGATAAAAATTGATTAAATTATAAAGTTATGACCTTTTGAAAAATCAGGATTTTGAAGGATTTTATGATGCCATCGAGAGATCGCTTAAGAGTCTTTATGCAAATTGTGAAAGTGTGTTGACTGGTGGAAATTTATTTCAATTCTTTACATCAGGGGGCATTATCAATGGCTGAAAAGACTTAATTAGAACAAATTACAAGTTAATCAATCACCGTTGGTGATGGTTTACTTTAGGTAATTGCATAATTGAGTGTGACTGGTGGAATAAGCATGATTGATATGATAAATGTCGATAATGATTTGATGCAGATGATTTAATGAACAAGATTGAACGTAACTGATGAAAGAAAACTGACACGTGACTGCAAGATTGATGAAATGAATGTGATTAATGAAATAAACATGATTGTTGTAATGAGCGTGATTGCGTGATTGAATGTGTATGAATGACTGAACGTGATTGAGATAGAGTGAACATGATTGGTAATTAACTGCACTTGTTTTATTGATAATTTTCATCTCATCATTCAGACGTTAATTCCATCGTTACTGTGATAATTTTTTCTATCATTTAAGTACTCACGTTCGTTAAATAAATAAATGACGTTCATTAATAATATTAGTCACAATCATTCTAATAATCTTCATCAAATTAGTTTTATAAAATCAGTCATTTAGGTTCATTAAATAAATCACATTCCATCACCCAACAACGTTCAGTAAACCAATCACTTTCGTACCATCAGTAACGTTCATTCGATCAATCACGTTCATTCCATTTGTCCCGTTCAATCACGTCCATCGTATGAATCACTTTCATTTCGATTTTCATTGCATCAATCATGTTACACCAATCACGTCACATTCAATCACTCAATAACGTTCATTTCATCAGTCACATTCACTCACATCAATCATGTTCGTTTCATTAATCACTTTCATTTCATTAATCATGCAGTCACGTTCATTCATCCATCAATTTTAATTACGTTCATCAATCAAGTTCATTAAATCAACCTCTTCAAATCATCATTCACGTTCATTGTACCAATCACGTTCATTTCATACGTCACGTTCTTTCCATCAATCACGCAAGCATGTTCATTATTCCAATCTTGTTCATTTCATTAATCACGTTTATTTCATCAATCACGCAGTCACATTCATTACATCAATCAGGTTCATTCATTGATTAAATTTAGTTACATTCATTTAATCAACCACGTCAAATCATCATTCACGTTCATCCTATCAATCATGCACATTCAATTAGTTACGGTCATTCCATCAATCACACAATCATGTTCATTATTCAATTACGTTCATTTCATTAATTCTTGTTCATTTCATCAATCATGCAGTAACGTTCGTTACATCAATCAGGTTCATTCATCAAGTTCAATCAATTTCTTTAAATCAACCACGTCAAATCATTATTACGTTCATTGTATCAATCATGCTCATTCCATTAGTTACGTTCATTCCATCAATCACGCAATCATGTTCATTATTCAATCACGTTCATTTCATTAATTCTTGTTCATTTTATCAATCATGCAGTCATGTTCGTTACATCAATCAGGTACATTCATCAAGTTCAATCACGTTCATTAAATCAACCGCGTCAAATCATCATTCATGTTCAGCGTATCAATCACGCTCATTCCATTAGTCATGTTCAATCACGCAGTCACGTTCATTACACCAATCACATTGATTTCATCAGTTAGTTTCAAACACTTAATCATGATCATTTCATCAATCACTTAGTGACATTCAGTCATCAGTTAAATTCAATTACATTCATTAAATCAACCGTGTCAAATCATTATTCAAGTTCATTGTACAGAGTTGCCACGCCACAGGGAAACCTGAAAAAACAGGGAAAATACAGGGAATTGAAAAATCAACAGAAAAACAGGGAAAATCCAGGGAATTTTAAAAATTTCTTCAAAAACCTGGAAAGTGCAGGGAATTTTACGTTACCAAAATGAATTCTAAAATATGTAAACTACCAATGAACAAATTCATGAGCAAATGAATAAAATAATAATGATGAATAAAATAAATAATAATTTTACTTCATAGCTTTTTTTTTGCTAAGTTTATTTATTCGTAAGTAAATATTTAATTGTGTATTACAGAAGCAAAAAATATTTATTACTTAGTTTGAAATGCATTTTAAAGCTTATGCTAATTTAATTAGAGAGTATGAGATTAGTAATCAATCCGTTCTTTGATTTCATTTTTAATGAATTCTGCTTTGCCTCCCTATGTTTTTATTTAATTAGTTTTTTTTCTGTGCTAGGATAATGTTCATATAGAATATCAGTGTTTGCTCGTTCATAATACTGCATATTCATGCAGGGAAAACACAGAGAATTTTTCCCCCGGAATTGAGTGGCAACCCTATTGTATCAATCATGCTCATTCTGTTAGTTACGTTTAATCAGGCAATCATGTTCATTAAACCAATCACGTTCATTTCATCAGTCATATTCAGTCTCTCAAACATGTTCATTTCATCAATCATGTTCATTCCATCTATTTTGTTCATTCCATCAATCACATTCACATTCATTAAATCAACGGTGTCAAATCATCATTCACATTCATTGTATCAATCACGCTCATTCCATTAGTCATGTTCAATCACGCAATCACGTTCATTACACCAATCACATTGATTTCATCAATCACGCTCAATCACTTAGTGACGTTCAGTCATCAGTTAGATTCAATTATATTCAAAATCAACCGTGTCAAATCATTATTCAAGTTCATTGTATCAATCATGCTCATTCTGTTAGTTACGTTTAATCACTCAATCATGTTCATTACATTAATCACGTTCATTTCATCAGTCATATTCAGTCTCTCAAACATGTTCATTTCATCAATCACGTTCATTCCATCAATCACGATCATTAAATCAACGACATCAAATCATCATTCACGTTCATCGTATCAATCACATTCATTCCATTTCTCACGTTCAATCACATTCATTACATTAAGCATGTTCATTCCATCAATCACTTTATATCATGCAATTATGTTCATTATACCAATCATGTTCATTTCATCAGTCACATTCAATCACTCAATCACTTATATTTCATCAGTCACATTCAACCACTCAATCACTTCATTTCATCAGTCACGTTCATTTCATTGATCACGTTCATTTCACCAATAATGTTCAATCACGCAGTCAGGTTCGGTACATCAATCAGGTTCATTCATCAACTAAGTTCAATCATGTTCATTAAATAAATCGCGTCAAATCATCATTCACGTTTATCATATCAATCACGCTCATTCCATTAGTCAGGTTAAATTAAACGATCAAGTGCATTCCATCATGCAATCACGTTAATTAAACCAATCACATAAGGTGATTGATTAACTTGCTATTTGTTATAATTAAGTCCTTTCAGCCATTAAAAATGCCCCCTGATGTAAAGAATCAAAATAAATTTACATCAGTCAACACACTTTCTCAAATCGCATGCAGACCCTTAAGCGATCCCTCGATGACGTCATAAAATGCTTCAAAACCTTGATTTTTCAAAACGTCATAACTCGGTCAATTTTCTTCGGTTGTAGAAGATTGATTTGTTTTTAGTTTTAAATGTTAGAGAGTCAAAAATGTTTTATTAAATATGATTGCTACAACTGGGGGTCTGTATGAAAAGTTAAATTTTGTAACTCTTTCAAAATTCAAAATTTAATCCGCAATTTAAAGATTCTTTTAAATTAGAACATTATGCTTATCTCTAACGGTTTAAAAATTAGCTATTAGGCCACAATTGGAGTGAACACCCTGTACATTTCAGTATGTATGAAGGGCTTGTTTCCAAATGGCATCAAGCCAATTTTTTCCATTCTTAATAAAATACAATTTTGTTGTATAAGATTGAAGATTGTTATAAATTTTGTAAATATCAATCATTTTTCTGCTAAATTTGGCAAATATTCCTTTATTTTTTCTTTCAAAGTTACCTATACATTCGGCGTCTGTTATAACATATGATAAACACTATCCCATTATTATGACCTGTGGGAGAGGTCTCAAATTGATACCTACACTTTCTATGTTAATTCGCTCGGTATAACAACTTATCTTCATCGTCAAATCCAATATTGTTATTAAATTTAGTCCACACTATTTCTAGCATTCTTCCAAATAGAACATATTTAAAAGTTATTAACTTGAAATGACCTTGATTATTGTTCGTGGACAAAGTGCATGGAGCCTTCGTGTTCAAACACACACACAGGGCAACTTTGACTGGTGGAGAGAAGAAATTAATTTATTGTTTGTAACAATAGCTCTTAGTAGGAAAAACAATTCTAATCCTATTACACACAAACTTCTAAAACTTTGCGAAAGTGAATGTTTCTCTGAAAAAAAGTATGACCAAAGGTCACACAATCAGAATTACTACTTTTCGTGTCTTTCATATTTAATTATCCAATAAAAATGTAAATAAAATTTAGCCAGGTCATTTTGGCCGTTCTCGCCCGTTTTAGATTTTTGAAATTTGCTCAGAAACATTAAAAATGATGAATTTTTTTTTTCGTAGGAATTGTTTATCAATATTTAGACAAAGTCAAAGCATATCAAAGAGTTCAGTTAAAAACAATAACTTTTGAGAATATTTTAAATTTGTTTACAGTCAAAATGACCGGTCTGGTCGTTCTAGTGTGAAACCAAATAAAACTGATGTATTATAGTTTCCTTTCACTTGTGAGTTTTCACACAATCAGGCTAAATTTTTGCTTGATAATTTTCAGTTAACTCTAAGCTATACTTATCTTTTCTTTTGAACATGTTAGACAATAATTGAATGTTTGCGCTACATGGCAACAGGGGATACACCTCCTAACAGTGACCGAGGAGGATCATTTGTTCATGATCCAAAGGTATGTGAAAATCGACTTTTCTTTGAGATAAACTAACGTATCTTTATTAAATTTAAATCAACAACGCTGTTTTATTTTTAGTTAGCTGGTGAAACCGAAGTGAAAGGACAGATAAAATTACAGTTCAGAGATGTTCTTGGAAAGAAAGTCATTGCCACTCGTTCTCTTATGGTAACTCAATCTGTAAGTATATAATGCTGTTGTTTTCTTATAGAATTATTGCGACTATATTAAAGCAAAATGTTCCATTAAGTCCTTTTTTAGGAATTATTTCCATTGTTCCAACATTCCTGGAACGTCTTTGAGTTTAATTTCTCCAAATGTAAACCTCTAATTAAATTTAAAAACTTAAAATGATCATAGAAAAACACCAAAGCATTATTGATTTGAAACATTAATCTAGTCACTGTGTTTGGAAAATAGCTAAACTGATAGAAATCAAATTGTGACTTTTGAAAGAAAATTACCATTAAGTATTTTTGGTGGTGTGAATGAAAATATTTTATGATGCAGATGCAATTTTGAACTGTACAAAATGTACAAACTTATAAAATTAATTAAATAAATGATGTAAAATAGTTAAATAAGCAAAATACACTGCTCGACATTGAAAATGCAACACCAAGAAGGAGTGGTCTGAAATTCATGCAAATTTTACCGTAGACGCACGTCACTGAGTTATGCAAATGATATGAAATGCGCAGCTCTCCGACGCACGTGAAGTAAGATATAAGAGAATGAAGTTGAAAAGTGGGCTATGTTCATGTTGGTTTTTCTGCCAGACTAATTATCGGAGAAATTTGATTTTTGTCTCGAAGGATACGTGTGATAGGAGGAAATGCCTCGCCGTCCTCAACGAAGACACTTCTAGCATATAGACGACTTTACAAGGGGTATGGTGATCGGACTGAGAAGGGGAGGTTGGTCCATATGTCAAATTGCAGCTGATACCCACATGGATGCAAGCACTGTGCATCGACTGTGCATGGATGCAAGACCTTCCGTCTCAGGACGGATTTTCGTCTTGACAAAATCTCCAAGACGGAATATGGGACGGAAAAAATATATCTCAATCCTTCAATATTTACTTCAAAAGGAAACAAAATTGAAGGGAATATGAAATCAGATTTCTTAAAAGTACAATTTAATCCAATCCAAAACTTTTGTATTGAAGCCTTTCTTTCTCTTTCTGAATAAACGAACTGCAATGGCATAATTCCTTTGTCGGTGTTGATTCTCTTCGACCCCATACATTCCCTTCCCTTAACGTCATCAAATATGACCTACAATTTTGTTTTTAGGATTTTACTTTCTGTGCCTCCTCCTCAAACGTCGTCAAAAATCGCCCACCTTATCCTAATATCACTAAACATCGTCTAAAAATATGTTTTTTGAACTAAAGTCTTGACAAATCCTCCCCCCCCCCCTCTCGATTACTATACTTAAAACTATGAATCTTGCTACTAAAAGTAAAATTAAGCCCCCCCCCCAGTTTAGACAATTTAATGAACAATATTTGTATTTTTTCTTTTTTTTTTCATTTTCTTTAGCATGCATGGGAGGGGGGGGTCTCAAATATTTTCCGTCTTAGAAGCATGGCCTAACTTGTACCCATGCGACTGTGTCGGAGATGGTTGGAAAGAGGAAATGTAGCCACATTGAGGGGTGCAGGTGCAGCCAGAGTGACGTCAGACCGCTTGGATCGACGGATTCACTGACAAGCTGTGGCGGACCCGCAAGTCACTTGTACGTCGATTCTGCAGCACGTGCAAGGTACCCTGGATGTTCCTGTGTCGACCAGAACCATTTCCCGTCGACTGGTTGCACGTGGCCTGCAATCACGGCGCCCGCTAAGAAGACTGCCATTGACCTCACAGCACAGACTCCAACGTTTGGAATGGTGCCGGACCAGAGCGACGTGGATGGCAGAATGGCGAACCATAGTGTTCTCAGATGAATCTCGCTTCTGTTTGTCCAGCGATAGTCATCGCATACGTGTGTGGCGTCGACGAGGAGAAAGATCGAATCCTGCAGTAACTGTGGAACGCCCCACAGCGCGACAACGTGGCATAATGGTTTGGGGCGCTATTGCATACAATTCCGTATCACCTCTAGTTCATATTCGGGGCACTATGACGGCCCAACGATATGTAGATAATGTACTGCGGCCGGTGGCAATCCCCTACCTTGAGGGTCTGCCAAATGCGATTTTTCAACAGGATAACGCCCGGCCTCACAGTGCTCGAATCAGCCAACATGCTCTACGAGGTGTACAGATGCTTTCCTGGCCACCATACTCTCCTGACTTGTCACCAATCGAACATGTGTGGGACGTGATTGGACGCGGTTTGCAGAACCTGCCACTGCCTCGTTCAGAGGACGAACTGTGGCAACTGGTTGAAAGGGAATGGAGTGCCATCTCTCAGGACACCATCCGCAGGCTTATTGACTCCATGCCCAGACGTGTTTCTTCATGCATCGCTGTCCGCAGTGGTCCTACTTCTTACTGAGCCGACGCCGTCCTCGCTCTAAATTTTGCTTATTTATTTTGAAATAAATATCACTTATTGTTCCATGCTGTCTCTGTCTTCTTACCAAATTTCATCAATTTCTGACCACTCCTTCTTGGTGTTGCATTTTCAATGTCGAGCAGTGTATTTTAAGGCTTAAAACAAGAATATTTTAATCCTTTCATGATAGTTTAGGATTGATTTAAGATTTACTGTTTTATCATAAAAAGAAAATAATGCTTTTATTTGTTTTGATTATCCTGAAAATGTCTTAAATTTTTATCAAAATTGGAATATACTTTCTTTTCTTCTTCATTCTTCGTATCTTGTGTATGGTATGAATTTTTTAAAACATATTTTATATTTTTCCTGTACCGTACACTGCTATATTTCTAGGTAAAAAAGCTTACGTTGAAGACTCTTGAAGGCAATATAACTCGCTATGGATCAAATAATGAAGTAAAGTATTTATATTTTGTATTTAATCGTAAGATTGTAAGAGCTTTTATCAAAAATTTTCTTTATTATCAAAGCTTTGTTTTGAAATCAAGTGTTGCATTCCCAATTCTACTTTTAGTGTGACAAACTACGTTAAATATAAATAATTAATATCAAGTTATGTGTAGTCCAATTCTTAATTTTGCAATACTTAATGACGTTATTTCGAGTTTTAGGCATTTAAATATTCTCACATTTTGTTGACGTCCCTGGGTTTTTATTCAACTGCTCATTTTATTAATCCAAATCTTTTTTTTTTTTTTTTTTGTGAAATTTCAGACTTATTAGTTTTTTTTTTTTGAATAATTGCCAGTATCCTCTGGGCCTGTTGGGAAACATTTAAAGGTTCCATTGTATCAAGTATTGGAACTATATGTCTGAGAAAATGTATTTAGACGAAAAGCTTTTTACTTGCATAAGTGATATTATTGATCAGGTTACAAAAAAATCCATACATTGCTTTCTGATATAAAATGATCAATTTGCTTTTTCTACAACTAAACTAAAAAGCCTTTTCAACTGATCTAAAATGATGATTCTGCTTTGAAATTTTTGCCTGATATTTTAGTTACATCAATTAAATTTTTTAGTATAATTTTATGTGCTATACTGATTAATTTTATTCTTTAATTTATTTTATTTTTTAAATTTTCTTCCAGAAAAAGACTCTTAGTACCAAATGTGCAGAAATAGATGCTGAGGTAGGTTTTAAAAAAAATTAATTCTCTAAAAGAGACTTTATTATACATTTTTTAAATAATAATAATAAACTTCACTTTTTTAGAAATGTTGGAAACATGTTCTTTGATATCAAGTTACTAAAGCAAACTATGTTATTTTCGCAATGCCAGCTTCTGTACTTACTCGATGCTCCCTATCATATTGTTATATTCATTTCGATATACGTATATGTCATCTTTAATTGAGAACTATTCTAAAATTAAGTTTTAAAGCCTGTCTTATCCAAATAGTGTTGAAGGAACCCCTTCCCCGTATGTTTAATAAAACATTAATAAAAAAATAACATTGGAACCCCGATTTTATGTTTACTGTCGGGCCAATGATAAAAGATGTTTCAAGCGGGAAAACATAAAATTCAGGGGTGGGCTGATAATCTAAACATGTTGTTTAAAAATTGATAGTTATTCCATGATCTAGTGGGAGAAATGTGTTATCTTGGCTTTCTTTTTTTTAGGCACTATTTTATTTATAATACGTTCTATACTAGAAAATCATACAAATTTGCTTTTTGGTTGGCATTCAAGAAAAAAAAAAGCTTCGAATTCCTTGATCATCTGTTGGGACACCCTCCATTATTCCTTCTTTTGTCTTCGTCGCTATCATCAAAAGCGGTTATTAAATCCTAGATTGAATAAATTTATTGTGCGATAGTTGATGCACGCAATATTGAATTCTGGGAGAATTTCAAGTAGAGTGTCATCAGCTGTGGTCTTCAGAATGCTCAGAAAGAATATCAAACTATTGGAGAAACTAGAGCTGTACCGAGTTGCACTTTGGCCTAATAGCCAAGTACTGAGTTCTCGTCTTTTCACTATTCAGCCTAATAGCCCATTACCGAGTACTCGTCGTTTCACTCGGCCAGGTAAAGAGTTACCGAGTACTTGATATTACACTTTTTGCACCACAATGTAAAATACAATGATTTTTATTATTAAATACTTTCATAGCATTTCACCCTTTTCTGCTTTTTTTTCTAACTATTTCTTTTCCCTAAGTAGTTATGACCTTTCACTTACTATAATGAAAATGACTTGATTTTACTTCAATGTATTGTTATCATTGTGCCAAAAATTTGAATATGCAAAACCATGATTTGAAAAGTTTGCAAACTATGTTTCAAAATATTTAAAAGTGAATTGAAGTATGATTTAAACAGGGTGTCAATGATTTAAATCAATTGATTTAAATCAGTGATTTAAATCGCGATTTAAATCAATTGATTAAAAAAAAAATCATTGATTTAAATCACTTTTTATTTTAATCCTTAAAAAATTCTCTTGGACAATCCCAATTTCATTATTTTTACCATTTTCTTTTAGAGCTTTGATTTCCATCTAATAAATGGAAAAGTAATCCTACTCATCCCCAATCCACAGATGCTGGAAGGTTGCGGTCCAAATAATATGTATGCACAAATAGTGCTATTTGTTGTCTAATATGTCAAATAAAGAAAATACATGCAGGTGCAG
This sequence comes from Uloborus plumipes, assembly GCA_038373865.1. Classification (NCBI taxonomy): domain Eukaryota; kingdom Metazoa; phylum Arthropoda; class Arachnida; order Araneae; family Uloboridae; genus Uloborus; species Uloborus plumipes. Next base: position 76,345 of record JAXGGA010003629.1, read on the forward strand.
GGCAGGTGTTGCAAAGAGTGAATTGAGGGGGGAGGGACATGATAGAATGTGTGTGATATACTTTCAGTGAAAAGAAAAAACAAAAACAACCAAAAAGAAGATGAATTTTCTATGCCTTGCATTAGCAACTGGGGTGGGGGGGGGGAGGAGAGGGGGCAGTCTTTATTAGTGGCTGAAATGGAACATATTCCAGCTTTACAAAACAAAAGCAAAATAAGAGAGGGGGGGGGGGCTGAATGAAGTGAGGATTGTGTTGAGCTTCCTGCCCCATTTGATTTTTATCCTAGCTAGTAGACAGGGTTATTTTCAGATTGGCTCCTACACTTTTTTCTGGGTTTCTTACTGGTGAAGTTTTACTTCAAAGGTGTTTTTGTATTTTTAAAAACTTAAAGGTAAGTTGTTCATAAATAAAAATTAATAACTGAAGTTTCTAATTTAAAAAAAAAAAAAATAAAAAATCTGGTTTAAATAAAAAAAAGCTGATTTAAATAAAAAAAATCCGATTTTTTTTTATCTTTTCAAAAAAATCATTAATTTTTTTACACCCTGATTTAAATATTTTGATAAGTCTATGAATATTCATCTTTGTGACTATTTGAACTGTTCCTGGTCAAAAGTAAACACTAATTTGTCATTTGGAAAAGGTAGTTACACGTAAATGCACATTTATACCTTTGGCATGATAGATATGATACTGGCCATAGTTGACTTTCATTCTGTATTGATTTTATAAGTGGAATTTTTTAAAACTCATACACAGAATACAGTTGTATTTTATGAATAAAGCAAATGCAGATTCCTTCAAATAATTTCTGTCTTTAACTATATTTAATTTTTGCAACTACTCGCTATTGGCTGAGCACCTTATCAAAATTTGGTGGAGTACCGAGTACTCGGCAAATTGGCAGAGTAGGCCATGTGCCGAGTATTTACCGAATACTCTGTACAACATTAAGAGGAACCTCTTACAAAGGACGCTAAGATGGAACAAAAAGAGTACCACAATGATTTTTACAGCTATGAACCTGAAAAAGATATTTTTAAAATATAGATCTTTTCAACATTGTGAATATAGCCTTTTTTAGAGACCAGCAGAAAAGAACATTGGAAGTAGAAAATGTATGAAACAGATAACGTCAAATCTGAGTTCCACTGTATATTCAGTGCAGTATTGCTTGGCTGTTTGATTCATGTTTTTTTTTTCTATTAAAATTTGATGGAATAAAATTGTTGATCAAAAAGTGCTATTGGTTGTCCTCCTTCTCAGCTTAGTTAATAGCTCCAAAATAAGTGGTTTTGACTATTTTTATTAAATATTTAAAGCAGGAATGTATCTAGAAAAGTGTAAGCTTACTATTTTGGAGCAAAGAGTTGTATTGAAAAGACGTGATTTTTCCTGAATTTAAAAAGAAGCAACTTTTGTTTTTTCTCCAGTTCACACAAAATTATTCAATTTGATCATGTTGAATGCTTAGTTTCTCAGTTCAGGATCTTCCTTGTTCCTTTTGACTACTTGGTTAGGCTCTTCCCCTTAGTATTAAAATTGTAAGTAAAAGAAAATAACTGACAAAGAAAAATCTTTTGAAAATGCCTTCTAATTATGCTGAATCATGCATATGTGTAGCATGAAAATATTTTTGTGTAAATGCAATGAGATTTATTTGTTGTCCTCTTTTCAGATGATAGGGGCTCTGGGTGTCTCTAAAGCAATATTAAATTATGTGATTTTCTGTCATCAGGAAGAATCAAATTGGTAAGAAAAAAATTCTGTTGATTTTAGGATTTGTAAGTTCTTTTTTTTTTACTATTGTATTGGAATATTTACAAATATCAAACGTGTTCATAATCTTTTACGTTTGTTTCAGGTAAAAAAACACTAAATTTTTTTAATTTGATGTTATTTTTTCAAATTTCTTTCAGTAATGAAATTAATTTATAGTAAATCTAATTAGAATCAATGTTTTTCCCAGGCCTTTGAGTGAAGGGAAAAGTTTAAAACAGAAATTCGATGAAATATTTGCAGCAACTCGCTACATCAAAGCTTTAGAAGAGATAAGAAAAATAAGACTGCAAAAAGTAACAATCATATTTTCACTCAACTTAAATTCCAAAATGTTATGGATTATTTAATTTATTGTGTTTTTTCTCCCTGTAGATGAGTGAAATAAAAATATATGAAACAGAAGTGGTATCTTTGATGAAAAGCAAACACAAAGCAGAAGAGGTATATTTATTAGTTTTCTCAATTTGTTACTTAATAAATTATGTGATATACGAGGCGCGTTCAAAAAGTAGGGGCTGTTTGATCATAGAAAAAAATATACTCATAAGGAAAAAAAAAATGTCACATTTAGTTAGGGACAAACTAATTTTAATTCTCTACATTCTCGCCGTTTACTTCTAAGTATTTTTTCGTACCGCTGCACCAGCTTCTTTAACCCTTCTGTGTAGAAACTTGCCACCTGAGAGTTGAACCATTTGACAATCGTTTTTGAGTCCCTCTTTGGTTTCAAAACTTTGTCTACATAGCCGCTGTTTAAAATGTAAGAGGAAGTAGTCGCTAGGTGCAAGATCGGGACTGTACGGTGGGTGGTCAAAAAGTTCTCTACGACAATCTTAAATTTTCTCCTTGGTTTTGGCAGCAGTGTGAGGATGCGCATGATCGAGGAGGAAGATTATGCCTGACAACAATTTCCCATGGCGTTTGTTTTGGATCGCACGCCTTAATTTGTTGATGAATCACAGAATGCAATTCACAGTTGTCGGGATCAGCGATTTTCGTGGCCATTGTTCTTTGCATTCACGGACAACAATACGACTTCAGAAATGAAGTAAATGACGCTGTAGCTTTACAATGAGTTAGTTAATGGCCCAGCAGTAGTAAAACTGTGCTTCAAAGCACCATTATTTAAATACAAGCAAATGTCCCTTACTTTTTGAACACGCCTCGTAGTATTGACGTTCAGTCTTGATGAAATGTTATCCTTCACAATGCTTTAAGTTAGGTTCAAATGTGTACGTGTGTTCTGTTCATATAAAAAGCGAAGTTATATGGGAAAAGGTCTTTTTAAAAAACTAAGGTAGCTTTAAGTAGTATTTTTCTAGTTACCACATTTTTTTGTATTTCAGCATATTAGCTGCTTTGAAAATAACATGTAACTTATATGTGAGGATGGTTTACATGAGAGCAGTGGGTGCACACTAGAGGGATGTTCAGATATTTCAGACCTACTCCTTCCCAGCATTCTCGATTTTTTTTTTCAATTGTCTATTATCCTATTTATATTGTAGTCATTTCACCATATGCGCTGGTACATAATTCTACATAACAAAACAGTCAAGAATTCTTTCATTGCTCTTATTTTGTGATTCTACATGACTGTGTATCATAGATAATCTTTTGATGTACCTTAAATCTGTTTTAATTTCAGTTGAAAAAATTATTTTAAACCTATATTGTATATACAATACACCGCCAACTCGTTCATTTCGTTGTATATGATTGGTCAAAATCATAAAAGAAAACAAGTCACGTTGTCTTTAGTGAAAAACGAAATATTCTAGAGGTGAAAAATACTTCTTGATCTACCGTAAATGCTGCCCCCTCCCTTTTTTTTAATTTTGAAAAAAGTAGATAAATAAATTACTTTGCTGTCTAGTATTTTAATTATTTGTTATTAATGATTTTTTTGCTTAATGAATGCTGATTTCTTTATTCAATAATTTATATTTCAATATTTTTTCTATCCAACAATCAATAAAATCAAAAGAATATGCTTAGCGGTGTATTGAAGTAGTATGATTTGAGAATGGTCGACTTTCGACTATTGACCTCCTCCTTGAAAAATTCCTGTGTGCGTCATTGCATTAGAGCCGACACAGAATTACCCGAAAAGCTTTCAAAGACATAAGTAGAATTGAAAAGTATGCTACAGGTAAATATGGGTAAAATAGGTCAAAAAAAAAAAAAAAAAAAAAAGCTTTTAGGCCATTTTAAAATTTATTTAAATTGTACTGTCTCACTTTTAAACTACTTGCTTAACAAAGTGTATTAAGACATAGTAGATTCATCTATCCATAGCAAATCAACTATATTGTTCACAATTTCATAAAAAAGAAAATGTTAGGGCTATATGCATACATGAACATACTGCTAAAATTTCTGAAAGGATAAATAGAAATTAAAAGAAATACGCGAAATGACAAACTCCTTGTATAAAGTCTTGTGGAAATTCTGTTATTTCTCTCTTTATGAAGATCCTTCTTCAAAAAATTTTCTATTTATATAACAACTGCTTTAGATGCATGAAAAGTTATGCATTTGATGATGAAATTACTCATAGTTGAATCAGTTGATCACTAATGCTTTTGTAATTTGATTTATTAGTTTAAAGAAGAACTAGGAAAGACAGAGACTCGTCTTTCAGCTTGCAAAGATATCATTAGCAGTATAGAAGATAAATTAAAGCCAATTTCAGTAAGTATTAAATCTCATAATTTAGAGGGTTCTTCTTTTCTTCTTTTCCCTTTGAAGAAGACATCAAATGCTTAAAAATTTATATATTTTTCCCTTTTCTTAGGAGAAACTGATGGAAATAAAAATAAAGCAGAATGAAATTGGAAGGTTACAGGCCTCACTTGGTAAAAAGTTTACTGTTTAAGAGTTTTTGGCACATCAATGATTTGAGAAATAATTTGTATTATATGTGAGATTAAGAAAGAAGTTTTTCAATGTAATTCTTTTAAAAATTGAATTCATACTGCATTTGTCATAACAAATATTTGAATGTTGTTTCAATTCTTAGCCAAAATTCCTTTCCATGAGTGGTTCAAAACATTTTTGAACTTTCCCATAGTTAGGAGAACTATTAAAGTGATTTTTCTCACTTATGTTGTCAAAACTATTTTTGTAAAATTGTAAGCAGTTGATTTTAGGCAATCATATTATTTTAAAATTTGTAAAGTAGAACTAAGAATATTTTTCGTTTAGAAAATATAAATCAGAATTCAAATAAAATAATAACAATAATGATGATAAATTATTGTAAAAATTGGCATGTGAAATCTGAAGAGAATCAATCTTCAGTAAAATATTACCAAAAATTTCAGCTGTATAATAAAAATTCTAGCATTAGGAAAATGATGATACCAAGAAAGTCTGCTATCATCTGGTATGGTGCCATCCTTCAAAAATACATGTGTGCCTGATAGCATCCAAGCTCAGATCCAGAAGGGGGTTCGTGAGGGTCATGATTCCCCCCCCCCCCCCTTAAGCGACCAAATATAGCATAAAACTGTGTTTTTCGGGTCTAATATTACGAAAAAATTGCCAAATCCTCCATTTTTGCTTAAAATTGCTCTTTGACTCCCACCCCCCTTTCCCAAAATGACCCCCCTCCTAATCGCAAGCTGGATTTGCCTTGATAGCATCTTCTGTCAACCTTTAAATTTCAGGTTTCCAAGTCATAAAACTCCAACTTGGATCTTTCTGTTTGGAGGTCTGTCAGATGAGATTAGATTAGTTATTCATTGCTTAAATATTTTTTGTGATGCAGCATCAGTTTTCAATCAATATTTGTTAATAGATTGAATATATTATAATTCCTATATGGAAGATTTGTTTAAACACACTTTTAGTGGTGTAACAGAATTAGCGAATTAGCACACTAAAAAGTGGGTGTTAAATCATGTTATTCAATGTTTACACCACCTACATAGTTAGTTTTGAAAAGTCCTGGCTAATTTAATGGAGAAATCTGCATTATTACTGCATATATGGTCGCTCTATGATCTCAGTTCTTCTTATAAGATTACTGTACACCTTATTTATTTCATAAGAAATCTGTCGATAAAAAAGTTCATGGTTGTTTCTTGATTCTTTTTTCTTTATCTTTTTATTTTTTATAGATAGCAACCAGGATATAATTAAGAAGTATGAAAAGGATGAAATGGACCTTAGAAATTCTATTCAGGAAATGTTTCAAGGAAGTAAAGAAGAACTTGTGGAAGAAATGCAAAATTTTGATTCCGTAATGTCTGTTAAAATGAAGAAACTTGATAAGGTATTTCTAATATAAAATTCAATTGAACAGTGCCTTTTTCTTTGCATTAAAATGGTTTCCCATTTTTTTACAATACTTCCTTTCCTTTAGATTAAACAAGACATAATGAATCTTGAGAAAAAGCGTAGTGTAGACCTTAAACTGAAATCTCGCCTCTTAGAAGAAATGGGTAAACTAAAAGCTGATCATGATGTTAGTATTTTTCCTACTCTATTGCATTTTAAATTTATCTTTGTTGCAGAGTTATTTTTTCTAGTTTGACATTTTAAATACTATATAATTTAAAGATATGTACAGAGTATTTTATTGTGACAAGTTTATATGCAATCCATTTCCGAATTATTAATTTGTAATCATAATTCATTTAATACCAATTGTTTTGGTTTATATATTTTTAAATGTATAATGTTATTTCATTCTTTAGAGCAAAATGAAAAGTTTTTTTTTTTTTTAAAGGTGATGGTTTGATTATTCTTCTGTTCAACTTAAATGTCTTGAAAATATTATAAAGTATTTTGAAGCAGAACATTATGATAATTTCTTTTTCTGTGATATAAATCAATTAGAGACAAAATAAGAAAAGCAAAATATGTATATTTGTACATTGTTTATTTTTTGTTTGTATATGTAAGTAAATGTTTATATTCGTAGGAGAAAATATGCATCTCAAAAAATATACCCTAGAAAGCATGTGTATAGTCAGATAGAAAGAATTCTTTTAAATTGGAGAGAGAGAGTAATAAGCTACCAAATAAGTGTGGGTGTTTGGAAAAGGCATGTGCTATAAATATTTTTATTAAAAATTATTTCTCTGAAGAATTGTCAAAATACCTTATGGGTCATTTCCATAGAAAGTAGGACATGCAAGTCATTTTTCAAAACAAATTTTTTTGGATAATTTTTATTTGATTTTGTCAAAAATATGTTAAATTCTATTGGCAACAGTGTTTTTTTCAGATAGCTTAAATTAATTACTAGGAAAAAAAGTAATATTGAAAGAATTTTTGTGATGTGTAACCTGAGTTACCAACAATTTGTAACCTGAGTTACTGAGTGAATAATTAATGAAAAAAACTCTATGTAGTTGTTTACATTCAAATGTAAGTTTTAAAGTAGCTTAGAATCTATAGATTTATGTACAATACTTTGTATCAATCAAAAATTTTAACAAGAGCAGAATTTCAAGTTCTTAGTGAACTAAGTATGTCAGATGTCTGTTTTAGGTAACCTGAGTTACCAAAAGAAATTAATTTATTGGTTAATAATTATTTTATGTATTAACATATTTTGCATTTCCTAAATAAGTTAAAAGTAGTTTAAAATAAAAAAAAAATCAATAACCTTTCCAAAACATTTTTTTTCATTAGAATAAGTGTTAAACCAGGCACAAGTGTATCAAATGTAACCTGAGTTACCATGGAATGACCCTTATGGTAAACTTTTAATCCTAATAAAGAAATGCCATAATGGTTTTATGTAAAAAATAGAAGAAACACATCTTACAATTTTAACATTACAGTATCAAAGTAAGATATTATATAAAGTCACAAAAATGTATTATCTTTTTTCACCTCACATTCTTTCATGTTCTGAAACTTCTGATGTGTTTGAAAGTTGAGACAGTTGCTGAAAAACGTAATATTGGCAATTAATTTTGGAGCTTGAACATCAGGCAAGTTAGACCAAGCATGAAATTGTACTCAAAGAAAAAGAAAATTATGTTTGATGAAAACAATAACTGAGCTATGTGTTCTGATACTTTTTATTCTTTGTAAATATATATATATATATATATATATATATATATATATATATATATATATATATATATATATATATATATATATATATATATATATATATATATATATATATATATATACAGTCGAGTCTCTATATAACGAACACTCTATTTAGCGAAGTTCTCTATATAACGAAGCATGTTCTGTGACACAGAAAGTTTCAGTAAAAAAGCATGTAAATTTGTCTCCATTTAACGAATATCAAATGGCCCAATTTCTCTATTGCAAAGTTTTTATGGGGGAAAGTGTCAATGTTCTAGAAGATATAAGTCTTTCTTCTACTGCTTTTGTGAAGGCTTACTCACTTCCTTATCTTATCTTTCAGCAATCCTTTCTCTTTTGTCACTTGTGGTCAACAAAGGAGAATCTTTTGAATGGAGGGAAGGGGGGGGGGAGATTTCTTCCAGGGGTTGAGGTGTCCTGGAAATGTTATTTAAGCTAGACTGGAGTCTCTAGAAGTGAACACGTTTCTCTCATTTTCATTTTGTACTGCAACGTGGTGCTTTGCTCTCAAAATGTCGAAGCGAAAATGTTTGACTATAAAAGAAAAAATTTTACTTATCGCTGAAGTTGAGACGGGCATTAAGAAAAAAAGACGTAGCCGCAAAATACAGAATTCTGGCTTATAGTGTGTCTACTATCCTAAAAAATAAGGATTCCATTTGAAGTAAAGCTGGTGAAATGTGCAATTCTAAAGTAAAGCGAGTACGATTGTGCGTGTATGACGACGTCGATCAGGCCATGCTAAAATGGATTCCTTCCGTGCGTGATCAGAACTTACCTTTGTCAGGTGCACTAATTAAAGAAAAAGCACTGCAATTTGCCAAAGCCTTAGGTTATTCGGATTTCCAAGCAAGTGTTGGATGGTTGAACAAATTTAAAAAACGCCACATGCTGGTTCATAAAGTCATTTCAGGAGAAAGTGTTGATGTGTCAGATGAAAGTTGCAATGAGTGGAAGAATGAAGTGTTAAAACTGATATTAGAAGAATACCAGCCTAAGGACGTGTTCAATTGTGATGAAATGGGACTCTTTTACAAATGTCTTCTTGATAAAACCCTTTCTTTTAAAGGAGACAAATGTTTTGGTGGGAAACTGAGCAAAGACAGAATTACAGTACTGGTTACAATCAATATGACTGGGGAAGAGAAACTGAAGTTGTAAGTTATTGGAAAGAGTAAAAATCCCAGATGTTTCAAAGGCATAAGATCTTTAGAAGTGAACTACCAGAACAGTAGGAAAGCTTGGATGACAGGCGAAATTTTTGAGGAGTGGTTACTGGACTTGGACAAAAAGTTCGGGGAAGAAAAACGCAAAATTGCATTATTTCTAGACAGTTGCCCATCGCATCCACCTGAAGTTAAATCGAAAAAGAAAAACATAAAACTTGTCTTTCTTCCTCCAAACAGTACTTCTAAGTTGCAACCGATGGACCAAGGCGTAGTTAAAAATTTCAAGGTGTACTACAGAAAGTGAATTTTACGAAAAATGATTGCCTGTGTTGTGAAGAAAATCAACAGTTTTCTAAAACATACGTTGACTTAAGAATGTGCATTTCAGAGCTGTCTAAAGCTTGGGAATTGGATGTAAAAGTCTCAACAATTTCGAATTCATTTAGAAAAGCTGGATTTAGGAAGGAATCGTCATCAGAAGAGCAAAACTGGAGTCTAATGTGGATAGTAAACCGGATGATACAGAAATTTGGGACAGTTTCCGTAAAAAGAATAGTGTTCCAGATGATGTCAGTCTAGAAGATTTTTTGGCAGTTGATGATGGCTTATCCACTACTGGTCACTTGACTGAAGAAGAAATTCTGGACTCAGTTTTAATGATTAATGATTACAATGACGAAGCTGAAGAGCAAGATGTAGAATGCACTATCCATCGAAACCATCGACATATGAAATCAGAAAAGCTTTTGACATCATCCGTTGCGGACTGCAATACCAAGAAAATGTTCCAGAAGAGGTGTTTAAATCACTTCACATATGTGAAGAATTTTGTGAGCAGAGTGTTTCCAAAGTGCAGCAAAAAATCACGAACTATTTTCGAAGTAAAACTAGTGTCGTGTACTAAGTTCAGGTTTGATTCTTTTAATTCCTTACTGTAAAAATTTGCTAAAATTCACCAATTATACTACAGATGCGAGTAGCATTCCTGATACAATTTAATAGGTTAATAAATTAATTTAATTAGTTTTATTTCTTAATTCATTCACTGCGTTACATTTATAACTTCAAAATATGCACAGTATTTATTTTTTGCTGAAATGTATTTATTCTAAAAATAGTAAAGTGAGAATTAACCTAATGTACTACTTACACATGTCTAGCCCCTATTGAAAAAATAAGCATTGAAATATACTATTTTCTTTTTAGCGAAGTTTCCATATAACGAACCTTTTCAATGGTCCCTTGCGACTTTGTTATATGGAGACTCGACTGTATATATATATATATATATATATATATATATATATATATATATATATATATATATATATATATATATATACACATATATATATATATATATATATACACATATATATATATCTGTACCTCAGAACCAGACTAACGTAAGTCCATTTTCGTCATTTTTCAGTAGAGGGGAAAAACGATGTATTCGACAATCGTTTTCCCCTCTACCGAAAATAATTAAACGAAAATGGACTTACGTTAGTCTGGTTCTGAGGTACATATATATATATATATATGCAAGATGGAAAATTCAAATTTTACTAATTTCAAATGTTTTTCAAAATTTCAATTTTTTATATCCTGTTAATTTTGTTTATTCCAATTTGCACATTTTCAACACATAGAGAGTTAATTTATTTTACTTCCCTGTATGTATATGTTTATGTTTTTTTAGCGTCACAAAGAACTTCTAACGATTCGAGATTCTAAATTAAGAGTACTTAGGAAAAAATTTGGGCTAGGTGACTTTGATGAAGATGAAGCTCTAGCAGAATCTCAAATTGAAAATGTTTTGCGTAATTTGAAGCAGAGGAACAAAGCAACACAAAATGAGTTGGTCAATTGTAAGGTAGGATCATTTATGTGATAATACTTCCTGTTCGCAATATATATTTTATGAATTAAATTTGACTAAATTGCTTTTTAAATGACAGACGAAGCATGAAACGAATGAAAGCCGAATTCAAAATGACATAGAGAAGACAATTGTAGAAAAAGCGCAAAAGCAGCAAAAACTTAGCAGCAGCAATGAACAAATTGTAAGTTTTATTTTCATTGACTTTCAGTGTTTTTGAAAGGACTTTTTCTGCAAACTACATTGCAAATTGATATTTTTTCTTTATGTTGTCGGGAAAAGAGACGAGAAATTTGGGCCTTTTTTGTAACTGTAAACTTATTTTTTTTTGATAATTTTTATTTTAACTGTAAAGCAAAATTTATTTCTCATGCTGTAATAGTTTTATTCATGCTGATATTTCATTTATTGACCTAAGAGATACACTCTTTATAATTCTTAAGAAGTCTCTTTATTCCTATTTCTTGTTTTGAATCTTTAAAAAGTATTAATTTATTTTATTAAGATATTATTATTATTATTTTATGTTTTTTTTGTATACCATATCTTATTTTCACAATGATTGTAGCTGTCCTGCATTTTTTATATTTGGGCACAAAATTTAGAAAACGTCCCATACTTATTCTATTTATAGCCACTTTCAACTACACAGGCTATTCAGAAAATTACTTTTTTACATCTATTTAGTGTTGACACAGAACTGGTTAATAAGCAAATTTTTGTATAATCCTAATGCTCCTAAAAACCAAGGAAATTTACCATAATTTCCTAGAATCAGAGAACTTTTCCGTTAAGTTTTAATTTGCTCGAAGTTCTACTGTTCAAATTCCACTGATCACAATAAGTAACACAATCACTCATTCTTGACTAAGCTTATATTCTCGATCCTATCCAAGTGCAATACTAAAAGTATGTTACTTTAAACAGCTATTTCATTTGTTTTCTTTACTTCTTTGAAAAAAAAAAAGGCATCCACTTACGGAATTGGGAGTTGTTTTCATTAGGATGTATATTAATCTTTGTTAGAAAAGAAAAGTAATAAAAAATTAATTTTTATCTAATTGCTTGCCAAAACTTCGAATAAAGAATGAACCTGATAAAAATTATAGTTGAATTTGAAAAAGCCTGAAGACAAAATTAGTTTATACACCTAAGCTGCTATTTCATCATAGCAGTAGTCATTCTGAAGAATAGCATTTATTAATCAAAGTGAACCGATTGTAATTTAAAAGAATGTTTTCTCTGAAATTCTTTGCCAAAGAAAAGTCGTAATTTAATTCACTTCTCAATTGAAGAACATGTGAAATCTTTAAATTAAATCTTATTTTATACATTAGAAGATTTGCTTTTTTTTTATCTGCTTTAACCATGAGAGCAGCCTTGAAGTAAAATTCCACTTTTTAATATTTTATTGTGCGAATTTACAGCCCAGAATTTTAGAATAAGATACCAATAAAATTAGTAACTTAATTATTCAACTGAATTGATTTCAAAATATCTAACTTAATTACTTGGAGGGCAAACAAAAATTATTAAAGGGTCATAAAGTAAAGGGGTCACATTGCGCTTAAAGGGCCACATTTCAGGAAAAAAAAGTATTAATTTCACTTGAAAATATTTGTATTTGCCATAGAAGAAACCCCTGTGGCAAATTTTTTTTCAGCTTTCTGCGACAGATTTTCTAGAACCAACATCGTTCTGCAACACTAGAATATGCTTCAATAATAAATATATATGCAACCCTCTTACAGTAACACAAGGTGTTTAAATTTATAAAAATGTTAACATTAATACTATAGATTGATTGTTTTTTTTTTCTGCCAGCTGTTTTATATTATTTTTTTTATCAGTCTTCTTTTTTTTTTCTCCCAATCACAAAAATCTTTCTGCACACTGTCTCTCTGATTAAGCGACAATGTCGCCGTGTCCGCAGCTTTCTGCCACGGGGGAAGAAATAATACTTTAATGTTTCTTAAAAATAAAAATGTCGAAAATCCCATTACTAAAGCACAAAATTTGCAAATATTTGCACAAATGTGCTTTAAGTTTAGAAGGATTTTTTTTTCAATGTAGAAGATGCAATCTTATGAATGAAACATCATTTGATATCCTTTTGATGTAAAATATTTTACTCTTGTGACTGTCTTACTGCTTTGAATTTTGGTTTATTTTTCCTTTAATTTATCGTATATTATAAGTTTTAATGTATTCAGAAGTTTTCTTTTTATTATGTAAGGTGTACTGCATTTTTAGCTGTTTTGTAATAACATTAGCTTGCGAACTGTTATCAATCAAACTTAATTTTCTTTTATGTGATGTCCCTAAGTCAATATTCTTAGACTTTTTTAGGAACATCACATAAAAGAAAATTAAGTTGGCAATAATATGTAGTCATTGCATGATTCAATTATGTATTTGAATTTTGTAACATTTCTAAATTCTAAAACTATTTTATCTTTGAAATCCCGTTTTAGGCGAAAAACAAAACTGCTATTCGTAATATTAATGCAGAATTATCACACTTGGATTCTTTAGCTTCTCGACAAGATGATTTAGAAGAAGATCTCAAAGAAGCAGTATGTAGAGCACTTTTTTAAAAAAATTATTTCTAATAGTTTTAAAAGTTATATTTTTTAAAATTATAAATCATGAATTTTGGTGAAAGTTTTGTGCATTGTAAGTAACCAATAAATACTTGTGTTAGTTGTAATAAATTCCTTCTCAAAAAATTGCATATTTGTGCTTTGGCTTCACAAAAACCTGCTTTTCACTACAAAAAGTTATGAACTTATGGATCTAAAAACATCCAACAGAAGCATTCAATTTTGTAAACAAAATTTGTGCTTTTTAAATATACTTTTCCTAAGAAGAAAAATATTAACTAAACATTTTTTGCCTCCTTTAATTCAGATACCTCAGATTAAGAAGTCTGAGGTTATCTGAATCAGATCTGTGGCTGTTCACTAATGATCTTACTCTTTGAGATTGAGAGTGAAGGGAATTTGGTGAAATTCTGACAGTTTGTGACAAAGGAGTACAATAAGTGAGGCACCATCCATTTTGGTTAAAATAAAAACATTTGTTTATAACAATGTTTCATTGCCTCAGAGCAATAGTAAGACATCGAACCTAAGGATAAGAGTGAAATATTCTCCCATTGTTTTGAGGCGACAATTTATGTAACATAGCCAAATGCAGATCCAGTTTTTAGTTCTATAGAGGGTCATTTGGTTGCTGAAAGGGGGACTTACCTTCTGGATCCAGGCCTGAATATAACCGGACATGAAGCAGTGAGTAACCGCCCCTAAGCAAGGGCTAAGGCAGGAACATGCAATACACACGTCAACTCAGCTATTTCGATCCATGGACTGCAGTTTCGTGCTTATTGTGCACTCATCAGCATAGAATACGTAAGTAGCCGAGTTGTAGGTAAAAATCCTTTTATAGAGCAAAGAGAACCAAAAAAAAAACTGGTAGCTAATGTGAAATTAGATCACCAGGGGGCGACTGCACTTGGTACGGTAGAACTCACTCGTAAATTTTTAGGCAGAGCTCGGGTATAAAGCAGTGAGTTACCGCCCTTAAGCAAGGGCTAAGGCAGGAACATGCAATACACTGCCAACACGGCCATTTCGATCCATGGACTGCAGTTTCGTGCATGTTTATTGCCTCCAACTCGGCTACTTTCGTATTCCATGCTGATAAGTGCACAATAAGCTGTTTTTTTAATAGTTTTTTAACTAATAAATATTAAAAAAAAAGCATTTGACCTCCATTTTGTTTAATATTTTCTACTTGTATGCTTTCAATGTCTACTAAATAAACAAAGCAATGAAAGTACTTCACAGTTACTTACAATCTAGCTATTCTAATGGTTAAGGATTTTTTTTGGAAAGAGGAGAGTATAATCTGCTATTGTTTGTTCTGTGTATTTCTTAAATTGTATGAAAATAGTTTACTGCTCATAATTTATTTGTTCTTACTTAACTTTGTATGTCTGGTAGGAAGTAGAGTTAAAAAATCTGGAAAGTAGTGTAAATCTGGAAGACTTAAGAGAGCAATTGTCCTCAAAGCAGAAAAGGAAAGCTGATATGGAATCACAATTAAGTGCTTTGAGGTAAAGTTTCTTCCCTCTTTTTTATTCATTAGGCCGAATATAAATTAAAGTTCAACCCGAGTGGTCTAAGATTCCTAATTGAAAAAGGTTACTCTGTGTTTCCTTTTTGTAAATAAGTTTTTTGGTGAAATAAAATGTGTTTTGAACATTAAAATGACTCTATCTACAAATAGTTGACTATGTGGGTGGGTCAGAAAACGAAAAAAAAAAGTATCTTTCTAAAGCATATTCAGGGAGCTGAACTTTTAAACATTGTATTTTGTAACAAACTTGGAGAATATATGTTTTGCAATTGTTAATTTAATCGCTCTAACAAACATATATACACTCAGGCACATTGAAAATAGCGATCCCAGAAGAAATCGTCTTATTGATCAGCGACTGCGTCTACAGTGGTGCCAAGCCAGATCAATGTAGAATGTCACAGATTGGCAAAAAGTTGTGTTTAGTGGTGAGTCTCGGTTTGTTTTAGGGACTGATGATAACCGTGTACGGGTGTGGAGGCGCCCAGGTGAGCGGTACAATTCCTCCCACACTGTTCTACGTCACACTGCCCTCACAGCTGGTGTAATGGTCTGGGGGCCATATCCTATGATAGCCGGTTCAATCTAATTGTGATGCGTAGAAACTTAACCGGCCAACGTTACGTTGATGATATTCTTCGATCCCATGTAGGACCTTTCTTAAATGGTCTCCCAGGGGCAATTTTCCAGCAAGATAATGCTCGTCCGCATACAGCAAGAGTTGCTCAAGACTTTCTACGTCATTTCCAGACTCTTCCATGGCCGGCCCGCTCCCCCGACTTATCCCCTATAGAGCATGTGTGGGATCAGCTAAAACGTCAGATGCCATCGTGTCACTCTGTGCGTGCTTTGGAGTTGGCTGTTACAAATTTGTGGGCCCATCTGCATCAGGACAACATCAGGCGTCTAATCAACTCAATGCCGGACCGTGTGGCGGCATGTATTGCAGCTAGAGGTGGTCAACGCGCTATTGAAGTTGCTCTGTATTTGTGTCCTTGCACACCCTGTATTCGTTCAATTGTCTTGATTTTGAGATCAAGTGAATCTCTCCTCTGTATCATTATGTGTATTAAATTTCATTTCAATCCGATGTTTTATTCTTGGATCGCTATTTTCAATGTGCCTGAGTGTATATTCCAGTTAAAGAATATGCTAGTGACAGGATGATAGTGCTAATAGAGTCCAAATATTGCTACCTGCTGAATACAAGAATTAATGTGATAGTAAAATGTGAACTTCAAGAAAATATTTCCTACTAATGTTGTGAATTTAAATTTTCATATTATGTGTCTATACTAATACTTCTAATAATTATAAACATATTGTATATGTATATTTTAGCCAGGAAATGAATCAGTTATTGAAGGAAAGCAAAGTTCGTAATGATATTGATCTAGTAAATAGAGAAATTACTTCTAAACAAGATGCTGTGAGTAAAATGTAAGTTAGGATTTACTGTTAAAAATGCTTCAGTCTCACTTTCACATATTGCTATATTTTCAATACTAATTTAATTACTAATTGATTTTTTTTTTGTTCTAGAATTCATAGGCATAAAGACACTATTGAACATTTACTGCATGAAATGCCTGAACATGACATCCATGAAAAAGTAGCTAACCTAGTTAAGTGAGTAGCTGGTTTTTAGTATGACTCTGCCTATTGTGTGTGTTTGTCTATAATACAAAACTCTTAGGTCTTAAAATTCAATGTATAACTAGTTTTGAAAGTAGTCATGATTTAGATGCTTCATACTAAGCACATTTGTTTTTTACCAATATTTCTATAAATTTTTTATTGAGAAAATAATTTGATTCCTTAGTTAAAAACAGCTTTAAAAAGAAAAATATGGCCATTTTTTAAACATAAAAATATTGTGAAAAATAATTAAATACAATGAAAACCTTAGAAAAATTTTATGATGTAAAAAAGCAGGGTTTGAAAAAACTCGGGTTTTTTTTTTTTGAAAAGCTGAGCGCACTTTGGTTTTTGATCAAAAACCCGGGCTTTTTCGGGTTTTTTCAAGAATAATTTTACTATCATTATTCATTCAAACATTGTGCACCTACTTTTACTTTTATTTTTCATAGAATCAGGGGAGCCCTGAAGAGAAGTCACTGTGACCTCTTAAAAAATTCTTATTCCGCAAATTTAGAAACAGCATTGTAATATTGAATTTTTTAAATTGATGTTATATTTTAAATTGATATTGAATTGAATTTATAGATTGGAATAATTTTTGATCTTCTGAAAAAAAAGAAAAAAAAAAGTGCGAAATTCAAGTACAGTTTTATTTCTAATACCTAATAAGTTATCAGGAAGGGAAGATGGCAATTTCTGGACCAAGTCACTGACCAGGATTGAATATTTTACAAATGCAAATATATGTACAAATGTGACGACCAGCAACAGGCTCTGGGCCCAACAGGGATAATCCTAGTCAAATTATAGACCCCAATGAAGATCAATGGTGCTTTTAAAACTATTTACTCCCTTGTTCCTTACCGCCTCTTCCGGTAAACTATTCCAAGTTCCCACTTCTCTGCTAAAATAGTAATTTTTCCGAATTTCCAGATTAGCCTGAGATTTAAACAGCTTAAGACATTGACCCCTTGTCCTGCTTTCCTTGCAAAAATTTAACCCTATAACATCTTTCATTTTGAAAAATTTAAACAACTGAATCATGTCCCCCCCCCCCCCCTGGTTCTCCTTTGCTCCAGACTATACATGTTAAGTAAGCATTCTAAGTCTGGAATCATTATCCAAATTAGAAAATCCATTCACTAACTAAATTTTTAAGTTATTATTTTTAACAAATTTTTAACAAACTAAATATTATTACTAAATTGTCCAAGATACCAATTTCTAGGCTTAGTATTGATTAAAATATTTGTAATATTCAGTTGGCCTCTAAAATAAATGTTTTCAATATGCAGTAAATTTTGGGATTTTTCGGGCTGGGCTCGCTTTGGCGAACCCTGAAAAAAAGCCTTCTTTGATGTTATAGCTTGTATATATTCACATGTGTCTTATTTTTTTCTTCAGTAAATTGAATACTAAAGTTCAAGCAACCAACAAAGACATTGAAAAGAAGCGATCACAGTTGTCTTCTTTAGAAACTACAAAAAAATACCATGAGTGAGTGTTTATTTATTCATTAGATAATAGCATGACTTTGCTCGTGTTAGTTTTGTCTTCTATTGAAATTAATAAATTGTTTATGATTTGCTACTAATTTAGAATGAATATAATTACTTGTTTTTCATAAATTTTTATTTTACTTTATTTTACTTTTTTTACAGTAATTTTTCAGAAGAGTTTCTATTTTTCATACTTTTTCCTGTTTTCTTCAACTGTTACCTTTTTTCTACTTTTTCTTATTTTTTCCTACTTTTCTCCCTGGCCCTTCAAAATTCACTGGGTACCTTGCAGTTTATTTTATTCGAATAAAATTGCTTATAAAAGTATTTAACTTTTTATAGGAGTAACTTACAGGCGAAAGAAAAAACTTTGTCAGAATACCAAGCTAAAATTTTTGATGTTTGTGGAAGTCAAGATTTTGATTATGGTGTTGACAATTTGAAAAGTCAGATAAAAGAGCTACAAGAGTAAGTCAAGAGGAGCTTTTTTAAAAAATATTATTTTATGATAATTTATTATTTATTTCTATTTCATTGTTCCAAAATTTTTATATGTATGTTTTTTAAAATGTTCAAAAAATTATTTATTTTTTAAAATTTTATATTTTCTTATGGAAAATTATTTCTCAGGTAAAGGAAAATTTCAATATTTTTTAATGTTGAAATTCTGAGTCGTGTACCACATTTTGTGTTGCTTTCACATTATGTGAAATAATAGTTTAAGCATTTGAAGAGATATCTTTTAGGAGAATACTGTCTTGGGAAGGTAAAGAGCAGTGTCTGTAGAAATCAGTTTCTGAGATATTTGAAAAAAAAAAAAAAGCATTTTGGATTCCATTCCAACAACAAGTAAATGCTGGACTTTTTTAACTTTATTTTCAGCAGAAACCAAAGAGCAAACCTATACAATAAAGTTAATGTACAATAGATGATTAAAATGAAAAATTTGTAATTACTGCCCTTTACCTGCCCACCATAAAACAATTTTTACCTTTTTAGCAAATATGTATGAAGTTGGAGAGTTTAAGATACTAAGTTCTGTGGAAATTAGCAAACAAATTAGTGCAATAATTTTGCTTTGCACATTGCATTGACATTGAATTTATCTCCTTGATCAGTTCTTGGTAGAATTTAAAAATAAATGCATTGCGGAGCAACTACTCATGGGAAGAAATATTTGTTTCTGTGTTATCAAACCAAAAATATTCTTAAACTTTTTTGAACTGCATTTGTTGCAGCGAGTTTGGCCTTTAAATGTATAAAAATGATGAGATTTTGTTTCGAAATTTGTTTTTCCAAAATTATAATCTATAACTTAAAATGTTTAAATTAAAAAAACAAAAAACCCTTTGCTTTCATTTTTGTAACTTATATATTTTAATGACTTCCCACTCCAATCCCTTCAATTTGCACACTTTCATATGATCTGACAGTATTTTTTCTGCATTTTTTTATTTAAAAGTGCTGCACTATCTTAAAACTATGTTACAGCACACTAACATATTTTCAACTTTACTACATAACTATTTTCTTTAAATGGAAAAATGATAGTTTATTATACTTATTAGTTTTCCTGCATTTATAATGTGAATATTTTCATAGTGAGAAAGGTGCTTTGACTGGTAGCTTATATTTGTACAACAAGTATGTTGAAAAATTGGGTAAACCACGCCCATGCTGCCCTTTGTGTTCAAGGAATTTCCAAAGGGATGAAGAAGCAGAATCTTTAATCAGTAAGGTAGGTTAATAAATCTATTAGCAAGGTACTTTCTTAGTATGATCATTTGAATCTATACAGTAGAACCTTCTTTATCCAACTACCATTCATACTTGTAATCCGAATCACACTTGTAGGCTTTTTAACACTTTATGCTCATATAAATATTTTTAAATTATGATAGCAAGGATGCAAAAACACTAAGCATTTATTTTCTATTTTGATCTGTTGATTATAAAGTGATGCTTCATTCAAACGCCACATAGGGGCGTTTGGACTGCAGGTCATATTGGATGGATCTTAATTTTCATAAATATTTTTTATTTTAAATAATGACCTGAAAAATAGCACCTATAGTCCTACAAATCCTATTAACAAAATCTCATAGAACTGTTATAGTACCCTTCCTAAAGTAAAATTTTTTAATTTATAGTTATTTGTAGTTTTTTTTTGTCAGGACGAAAAAAGTTATGACTTCATATTTTTAGACCAAGAATATGGAGTACGTTGGTCCACTTTAATGAAACTCATAAAAAGGGAAATTTTTTTAAGAGTTAGAAGAGAAAAATTGTACAAATAGCAAAAGTGAACTTGATGATAATCCAGGTTTTTCTTATTCTTGAGAATGTATATGGCTCTGGCATAAATAGCACAAAAGTAGAAGTTGGTTAGTTTATTTATCTTTAAATTTTATATTTTTCATTCTAAACACAAAAGAATATCAGTAAGGTTCAATATTGGATAATATTAATCATTAAAATTGTTATAGAAGCTGTTTCAGTAACGCTGACAAACATACCCCATGCTGGGGACACATTGATTTACCTCACCAAGTTCTGTTAAAAAAAGTTCATAAATTGAACTTTTGCAAAAAAAAAAATCTGTGATGATGAAAAGTATTTAATGAAACTTATGGTAGAAAATCCCAACTGCGCATTTATTTTTTAAATGGGATAAAAAAGGAAAAGCGGACCATCTGCTTCATTTCCCCATGCTTGCAACAGAAGACCAATTCTTTGTTAAGAAATGTAAATTTTTTAAATAGTTTTTAAATGTCTTGTAAACACTTTTTTGACCTTTCATTACAAAAAAAAAAAAAAATGTTTTTTATGATAATGAATAATTAGCTTATTTAAGGAGTACCCATGTTCTCCAGATTATCCAAATCTTCCGGATTGCTTTTTATTCTAGTTAGTGCAGATAAACAAAGTTGTACTGTATCTGTAAGCCAAGTGTTTAGTTTTTAAGCATTTTGAAGTATTTACTTGTTTAAACATCATGTATTTAATATTTTTCTCTGGTTTTTAGCTACAAAAAAAGTTGCAAACTGTTCCAAGTGCATTAGAAACCAAGTCTAAACTGATAGCCGAGAAAGAAAAAAATTTAAATAAAATGCTTGAACTGAAACCTCTAAAAGAATTTGTAAGTGTTTGAGTTTTGATTTCTATGAAAATTGAATCATTTTATTCTGGTTTACTTGTTAGTTTATTATTTACAATTTTATAGGCTTATAATTTGACTGAGAAGGATATTCCTGACCTTAAAAGCAAGATTGAAAGTGCAGTAGCAGATATCTCTAAAACAAATTCTGAAATTTCTCAAGTAAATTTGCTTTTGTTATTTATGAAAACCATTAAAATAGTTACTTTTGAAAAATTCTTTCTAAAACTATTTCTCCTTGATTTGTTTCCTTTACTCATTGTTCTCACTTTTTAGAATTCTTTTGTTTTTACTTGCTGTATATCTTTTATTTTTGAATTTTCTTTTGCACGTGTTTTAACTTTGATGTGTTTCTAAAATTTGCTTTTGATTCTGACAAAAATTTGTAAAAGTCTTTAATTTTATTTCAAGAAAAGAAAATAAACAAGTTTTACATAATTTTTTCATAGTAGTAAAATGAGAAGAGTATTTATTTTTGCTGTTGCACAATGTATTAGTAAAGTAATGTAAAACAAAGAAATTAATTACTGGTATGCTGAGTTGCGTAAATAGATTCATGATTCTAATGCTGTTCACAATCATTTTTCTCCCATTATTATCTAATGCTTTTAATGGTTTTGTCATGGTCATTTTTTTAACTAACTGAATGTTAATTCTTACTTTAATTATTTTCCACAATTCTAAATTTAAACAGCAACTTTTAAATAACTTTATCATAAGCCATGTTAATATTTTGTACTTTTATACTGTTTAATTGTTTTTTGAATGAAAAGGAAATTTCTTTCTTTACATAAATTAAATTAAAAATTTTAAGTTTAGTTAGCATTAAGGAATATATGTTGTATTTTTAAAATCTGTCTTGTTTGTGTATTGAAGATGAAGTTGTTTCCCTAGGTACACACCTGATGCGGTTTTAGATCTAACTTTATGTGATGATGGAAGTTTTATTCAGGTGTTGAGTATAGGGTTGATCAAAGTTCTATTAGGTTCTGGACAAACTTAAAAGTTTTTGGAGTGAAAATTTCAGATTTGTACTTAATTTCCAGAATGCTGATTTGGTATCACTTATAAGTCTAGTAGGACCATTGGTAGATGAGAGAGGGATCTTAAGCCAAAAAGATACTGATAGTCTTCATAATTTTTTTAAAGTGGCTTTAACGGGAACTGTATTTTATCAGTTGATACAAGTTTGATACTAGCTGAAATATGGCTTGAGGATTTTCTGAATTTAGAATAGTTTATCAAAAGCAGTTGCTACTCGCAATAGGGTGGACAGTTTTAAGGGGACTCTTAATCTTTATTGGGGGTTGATTAATTGACTACGGCTAGCGTAGTAGAACCCAGAACCTTGCACTAGTTGTTACTTTTGTACTTGTATTACTGAAGTCATGCTCAAGCATAATATACTTTTGAAAGTTTTACATATTTCTATGATAGAAACTGTGTAGAAACTATGTACTTGTAGAAACTATGAGGCTTTAACCTTTAAGAATCGGGTGGTACACATGCTGTACCACAAGTCTTTTTTCCTTTGAGAACTGGGTTGAAATTTTCGCTTCTACCCTTTGGAGCCGGGGATTTTTCCAAGATTTCATACCTCTTTACTGAGGGTTACGGCTTTGTATTGGAACTGCGATGTCATAAAACCTAAGTGCTTGCCGTTGCGCCTTCACATCTTCAGAGGAAAAGAGATCTGAGGTTCAACAGTTGTACCGCTCGTCTCGAAAGGAAAACTTCTATACGAATAGCCGGGATCCAAAACGTTTAA
>JAXGGA010003630.1:0-99458 GCA_038373865.1 Uloborus plumipes
TAAACCTGTAATAGGTCTCAGAAACATGAGTAATATTGATGAGGGAGAACAAGAACAGATAATTACTGTCAAATAAAAGTATAATTTCAATACCAGTAAACATTTATAATTCGTCAAAATTCAAAATAATTTTGAACTTATGAAAAATGAAAAGTAATTTTAAGAAATGCTTTTAAATTGAAATAGAAAGATTTAACACTAATGGAAGTCACTCATGTCGTCCACAAATATGTACTTGTCCTTAAAACTAGCAATTGTGACTTGGCTTAAGTTTTTTCATAGCATCTTCTGGGATGATCTCTGCCTTTTCTTTAGTTTCTTAAAATCTCTGGGTTTCGGGGATTGTCCTGAAAGATTTTTTCGCTTATTCATCACTGTGTGCTTGACTTTTGCTATCTAAAGTCTATATGACTTTCCTCCTCGTATTTTAAATAAAAAGAAGTCTCCTGGAGAAAAAATCTTATGAAATCTGCAACTTTCTGTCATTCTAAGATCTAGTTGCTCACAAGAAGGGATAAACAGTAATAAATCCTTGCCCTTGTCTTGATTAGAGGAATTGGGGTTAGAATCTTGATTTTTCAAACAGTTTCTTTCAAATAAGTTTGAATTGGAACAACAGAACAAAGTGTTCCGATTCACCCCGTAATTTTTTTTCCAATGGCATTTTTCAGAATTCTTCATTTTTATGACACAATTTATAAAAAATGTAAATTCTAATGTGGTATTATGTTGTGCAGATACATGTATAACTGAAACATACCACTCTTAGGTTTAAAATATAAGAAGGTTTGTTCTTGCATATGAAGTTTTGCAGTCTATGAAAATGTGATGTTTTCTAGCATTCCACGTACAGCCCTCCTTGGAAGCCAGTAGCGTTGCCAGATTGACTAAAGTAATTTTTTCCTACTTCCTATGATCTTACCTTTCTAAAAAAAAATTAATGGCGAAAAATACCCAATAGTATATTTATGAAGAATTTCTTTGTACGGTCTGGAAGTTTTGTTCCGATAGACCCCGTTGTTCCTATACACCCCATTTTACGGTATCTTTCTCACTATCTTTCTTTCTAACTATTTTTTTATCTTTCTATGTCACGCTTCTTTCTCCTGAACGCCAATGAACTGAAAGTCGAACCAGGTACCGATAGATAGGTAATTTTTCAAGCTTCTTTAGTTTCAATTGATATAATTATACGATTTTAATTAGCGAAGATATCAATTAATAAGTAGTCAAATTTAAAGCGATTAAGCCTAATAAATGATTAAATATGAAATCCATTCTTGCAAACCGTCGTTGCTATGAAACGGTGATAACAATGATAATGAGAATTTTGAATGAAGGCTTTACTAAATCAAACACGAAACTCATAAGCGGACCACTTACGTAGAATTTTTATCGCTAGCTACTGGTAATATTTTGAAACATTTATTTGTTGAAGAGCCATCTACTTATATTAAAAACTGAGTATCTATGTCTGCTTTTTTTCTTTGAGCGACCTGAACTTACTGAAACTTTCCTCACCATCTTGAAGACGTGAAGCATCTCAATAATTCGAATGATTTTTTTATATAGGAAAAAAGTAAAGGCGTGAAGCGCCTGTAAGCGAGCCGCCTTGGCGGGGAGTAGTTTCTTTAAATTTTTTTCTCACTACTTTCAGCGCACGAAGTGCCCGTGCAACGCCGGGCCACGTGCGTGGTATGTCTTGAAATCGAATGAACATTAAATTATATCAAATAATATAATTTCAGAATAAGGTAAAAGTTAGAGAGGGGGGACGTTATGCATCAGCATGCCGCAGGAAGCTAACAGTGATCCCAACAGCTTTCATGTGGTTTGGAGCACCTTTGGGAGCAGGCAAATTCCCATTTTGGAGCAGGAAAATATGCTTTTGGAGCAACTCAATTAATCGTCAACTATCAATTAATTCAATAACTTAATTAGATAGTGATTAACAATACATAATTATAACCCACAATATGAATTAATATGACATCTATTAACAAGCTCATTAATAGTTTATGACTACGTTTTCTTTTCAAAATGATTTTAAATACCTAAATACCAAAATGATTTTAAATACAATGAAAATTTCTTAATATTGCAAAAAAATTTAGTACGTACCTTAGAAAGAGAAAACTGAACAGTTTACAGCTAATTCTAAAACATATAAATAAGTAAATACAGCTTCAGATAACAAAGAATACAAAAAAAGTTAACTATTTATTCAATCAAAAACTAAAATGATCATTTCCTTTTTGTTTTCTTACAATTTTCTATTGCTTTCCTATTTTCTTCTAAATCTTTCAATATGCTCGAAATTCTCTTCTTTCCTTCCGACAATAATACATGTCCACTTGCAATAGCACTCATGTCTTTAGACTTCAGTCCATCATTAATTTTACTTTCAGCATGCGCTAACATTTTTTGTGAAAGTTCAAGATCCTTCTTCAACTGTATTTCTTTTGCCTTCAAATCTTCAGCTTCACAATGTCTTTCTTCTTCTTCACTTCTTTTTCTTTTCTCCAATAATAGTTTTTCTCGCCTTTCTTTATATCTCCTTGAGGAATTTCGCACCGATTTCAATAAACTTGAGCTAATCTCCAAATCTTCAATTCTCATCGAACTATCAAAATGTGATTTGATATGTCTAATGCCGTTAATGCTCTCGATAGACAAAAGATTTCGCCCTTCAAGCATTCGATTGTTTTGGCTAAACCCTCGTTCTACATCTGAGTTTCCATGTGCTAAACATAAGAGAGATTTCACTAATTTGGGTAAGATTTCAAACATAAATTTGTCAGTTGAATCTTTTATGCTAAATATACTCCTCCAATAATGATCTACACGATTTCCTTCTGGAAAACAATGATCATCTAATTTTAAGCACTGATATTTAATCCATTCATCGGATAGGGCAGAAAATTCATTCGGTTTCACAATTATTGGAAATGTAGCAGCTAAAAACTTCAAAGACTGCAGAGACTTTGTTTCTGTTCGTTGGCTGGGATGTAAGCAATGCAAATGTATTAACAAATCATTTTCCAAGGGGAGCTTTTCAATCAAATACTTTGTGCATGTTTTAAAGAATTTTCTTGCTCCCATATTGAATTCTTTCTTTTCTGAGTCGCTAAACTTCGATAACTCTGTGCGTGTATCCATCCCTATTTCAACATTCTTCACCCAATTTTTACCACTTTCAATGTCGACTGACTTCAATAAATGCCCATTAATGTTTTGAAAGACAGTTAACTTCAAAAAGCGTCCCATTACTTTTTTAACAAGCGATGTCAACTCTTCATGCAACACATGAATTAAGGGTGTATCACTTTGAAAAGTGCACAAAAATTGGGCAAAGATATCAGAAGCATTTTTCAAAAAAAGCGCTTTTGCTAAAAGTAGCTTGTCGTGTGTAAAAGCTTCCTTAATTCTCTTGAGCCTGATACTTTCGCTTCTAGACTTCATTTCTTGTGAAAAAAAAGTTTTCAGACATTCAAATTGTTCAATAAATCTTCCTAACGAGGCTTGCAGTGTTAGCCACCTGTTATCGACATGCCGTAAAAATATGTGCTCGGGTAAGCCCAGCTCAATTTGAAGATTTCGAAGTTCTGTTGAACGAAGAGCTGAAGCTTTAAAAAAATAATATACATCTATTACCAGCTCCTCTACTTCTCCACCAAAGGCCAGTAATGCCTTTCCAAAGGCATTGTGAACGGTGTGGAGTGAACAAGTAGAAACATTAGCGATTTGTGGATATTTATCTTTCATTAATTTTTGAAGGCTTTTCATAACATTGGGCCCATCAGTGTACACACATAGTAATTTGTCGGCAGGTAGAGGGGTTAGAGATTCACAACAGTGATTGAAAATTATTTGAGCTGTACATTTTCCAATTAAGTAAGACTCAAGGGGGTCTAGTCTCTGCCCAATACGGAAAAATTCTCCGCATTCAAAACCAACCCGTGACGTCATTTTAACGTATGTAGCGAGATCCGCTAGTCTCTGCCCTTTTTTTCCGCACGCAAAATACGTACTCTAAAATGTAAACATACGGAAAATTTACGCCGTCTTCTTTCAGGCGGAAAACCATTTTGCGTACTTAAAATCCAAGATGGATGCCGCGTTTGCTGCGTTGGATTAGCAACTAGAAGACGTTGAAAGATTGGAAACGATAGAAAGAAATGGTGTTTAAAGACCAATTCAATGCTTTCGAGCTTTCAGATCGCAGATTTGTTAAACTTTTCAGATTAACAAAAAAATTAGCGATTGATTGACCTCACGGAAGATATTTAAGATAGTTTTCCCGCCGGAAGACTACCAGCTCACTTGCGGGTAAGTACTTTCTTCATTATTTTGCAAACAAAACATCATTTTTAATGCTTTGCGTCCATTTATAGAGTAGTAGCAAATCTTGTTCGCGCCTTACGAAAACTGCTGTTTATTTTTTTCACACAGATTCCTTTTATTCAACCATATTAAATCAACCAAAAAACGAAAGAAATCTCGACCTGGCCGTTTCGGATTTTCATGTAACTTTCAGGAATCCTACCCTTGAACAGTGCTGTATTTACGTATGGTCTTAATGGGCTATAGCCCAGGGCGGCATGATTGGGGGGGGGGGGGGGCACTTTTTTCATGTAAAATGAAGACTTTTTTTTTTTAGACAGCAGGGTGGATCGGCCGCGAGAATTACATCTATCAATTGAATTAAATACTGTTCTTTGTTAATAACGCTGTGTGGCCGGGCTTTGCACGGTTTACCTTGAAAATACATTTTATGTCAAGTAAATAAAGTTATTTTTTTTTTTACAACTCTGAAATTCAACACCTCAAGGGGGGGGGGCAGTTTCAAAAGTCCAGGGCGACCTCACGTCTATTTTTTTATATTGAAAAATCTATTATTCATAATTAATCAGTAATTAATTTCTGAAATTCGTTAAAAAACATTTTTTTTCTTGCTGGCAGTGCTGTAAAATATTATAACTCAAGTTCTATGAGAGGTACAGAGTTGCATATTAACTCATTTTAATAACAATTATATGCGCTTTAATTTGATATGTAACGACAATATTTCGAGGAAAGATTTTCTCACAAAATAAATAAATGACACTGTCAATTAAAAAGTTAGGCCCAAGGCCGACAATACTTTAGAGGCCCCCTTCTGTGCTCTGCCTTTTCAAGTCACCAAAAAAAAAATCTTTTTTGCAGTGGCGATATAAGGGGGCCTCCTTCTATCCCCGCCCTTAATTATCCCCCCCCCCTTGTATCGCCACTGCGATACAAGGGGGGGATAATTAAATAATACTCTATAAATGGACGAAAAGCATTAAAAATGTTTTGTTTGCAAAATAATGAAGAAAGTATTTACCCATCCCCCCCCCAAGCTAAATGGCGCGAATCCCCCCCCCCCAAAAAAAAAAATTCCCAACCCTCTTGTGCTTTTTATTTTTTTTCCTCTTTTTTATTTCTTTTTTCTAATATTATTTATTTATTTTTTAAATTATAACTATTAGTTTTTCATGTATTAACTTTTTAAAAGTACTAATTATGCGCAGAATATAATCGCTTTTTTTCTCTTCCACACATTCCAAGCACACCCACACACACACGAAAAAAAAATAATAATTTAAATAAAAAAACTAAATTAATAAATAATTTAAATAAATAAATCAGTTTTAAAAAATCCCCCCCCCCTAAATTTTGTTGGCGCAACTTGCGCCATAATCCTCCCTGTGGACACCCCTGAGGGGGGTGATTTTTGGGGATCATTGTATAGAGCTCTGCAAGGCCCTATGTAGTTGCAATGTATGCATTATGGCTAGCCCTGATACTGTTTTTTTATATCCATTTTAGCTCAAAATTTTTAAAGCTAATTCCCAAGAAAGAAATCTTTTTTTCTTTCCATAAAATAAACTAAATAAGAGAAGTGCTAATTAAGTATCACAAGAGATTGTTTTTATTTTTCAATTTATGAATCATTATTTTTTTCTTAAAAATACATAATTCTTCAATGCTGTGCATCAGTTTTTAAAAAATTAGGGGCCCCTTAGGAAGATGCGGCCCCAGTCCCAGGCCTAGATGGCCTGTGCCATAATCAGGCCCTAGCAATTGTGTTAATTAGGGCTTGTAGTACTTGTTTTTAATTCCATATCCAGCACAAAAATATTTTAAATTAGATTCTGAAAAATATTATAGTGTTATACATATTCAGGAGCCCCGAAGGGAGGTTATGAGAGTTTTCCTCATTCGGCAAGCTCGAAATGACAAGTCGGCAAATTCAAGAACAGTATTACTTTTTTTGTGAAGCTGCAATATCTTCCTGTTTTTACATAATTTTGTTGCCTTTGAAAATAAGAAGACCCGATTTATAAAACTCAATTCGGCTGTTGTCAAATGACCATCATGCTTTAAATGATGATATAGATAAATGGTGATAGATGCAATATTCTATGATAGTCATACAGTCAATACGCTTTAATCTGTATATATGTTAACAACAATAATTTATAAATCATGAAATCAATTGTTTTGACTATTCAAAATACACTCCCGCTGTTATTTATCTAAATTCCAATATTTGTCAATGATTTTTTTAGTGACACCCATTGTCTTTTCTCATAAGTAATAGTATAAGGTCTGTGTGTATGCAAACAATGGAAAACAAAAGTAAAAGCGTTGTCTGCCGAGCATTGCCAAGTCAACGATTACGATACGTGCCGATTGAAACACTAATTTTCGATTGGCTGATTTGGATCGGAATAAAGGCGTGGCTTAATATTTTTCAGTACGTTCGTAAACACGCCGAATGTTAACGTACGTTCGGAATATTTGGGCAGAGACTACGCAGTTACCGCACGTACGGTTATCAGCATACGTTATTAGAGTTCGTTACGATGCGTGCGTACGTTGACGGCATGATTAACGTACGTAAATTTACGTATGGGCAGAGACTAGACCCCAAGATGGCTGGTTTTAATTTGTTCGTGAGTTTGACTGAAGTAACGCACAAAAATATCCAACTGTTGTGTACGTTTTTCTGGTAGCGGAGTTTCATCAATCATGATAGTGTAAAAACAGTCAGATCTAACAATGTCTGTTATCAACTCATCCTTAAGATATGGGCCTATACCATCCGATATATAATAGGATACTTTGCTATGTCTTAAAGTTACCTCTTTTGCGATTTTAGAGTCAGGAAACATGCGAGTGAATAATGGTTTTGATACATCGCAGAAATTATAAGGTATGTCATGTTTAGCTACTGTTATCGCGAATAAAGTTTCTGATGTTGTGACTATGTCTGCATATGAGCGTATAGCATCATTTCGCTTCTGAAAGCTCAAACGTGGCTGTGAAGATGTTTTTAATTTGCCACCTTCATCTCTATTTTTCTCACATATCTGTTTATGCTTGTCTGTAGAGGCATGCCTTTTTACAGCAGACACACCATGGTTCTTGCAATTAATCGCTACGTTGCAAAATGTGCAAATTGCCTCTTCTGATTTCTTTCCAGGCAAACACCAAGCTGAAATATGATCACCATTTATATCTATCTCTTTGAGAATTTCTGGGTTGAACTTGCTATTTCTCTCTGAAAATTTAAAAAAAAAAAACATTAATCTCCTTTTTCAATGTAAGCAAATCAAAAAAATTACCAAGTCTCTTTTCAAGTTTTAAACAATTAGACACCTTTAAGTTCATTTCTTATTTTATTCAATTAATTTTGTTTACTAATTTTTCTTAACATTGAATACAATGTAACATATTAATAAAATACATATTTATTACTTAGCAGGTTGTATTTTAAGGTGCATAAAAAGGTATTTGATTTTTTTTTCGAATTAAAGCCCTTATTAGTTAAGCACTTTTAATTTTACACTTGTACATATTATAATTAATTTCTTTTCATAAATGTAGACAAACAAAACACATTTCACTTATTCAAATAGTTTCCAGTCAAAATATTGTGAATACATTTAGTTAAACTGATAATGAGTAATCACAAGTTTTTTTTTTTTTTTTTTTTGAGCTGGTGTTATACAAATTATCTGCAAAATATTAATTTGAAAGGTGAAAGCAAAAGTTAAACCGCATTTGTATTTGGTAAAAAGTAATGACATTTGCTACTGAAAATTTTATATCTTTATCCACATGAATACACATTTTCTCCTAGTCCACCCAATTGACTCAAGAGTCAAAGAGGTTATATTTTAATACAGAAGTTATATGCTATCTAAACTGTTTTTATGTATATGTTTAAAAACTTCAACAAGTCAAACAAAAATAAAATTCAACCAGAGATTCAGCATTTAAATTTATGATATTTGACTATTAAAAAGCATAGAATTCTGTTTAAACCTTTTATTTTAATGATTTAATAAAAATAAAAAGAAATTATATTTGTTTTCTTCTTAATATGGTATAGCAAACATTGAAAATGGGAACAGTCTGATTCCCAAAACGGGTGCAAAAAGATCGCGACTTTCAAAATGAAGCGCTAAAAGTATGAAATTTAAGTGTATGTGTTTTAGAATTGCACAAACAAGTGCAGTTAAATCTGCTTAACTAAAGAATCTTCAACGCTATGATGAAAAATAAAGAAAATATGAAAATAAAAGATGGAATATGCTGACCAAATGTAGAAAATATAAAACTAACTTTCACCATTTTAAGCAGTTCAAATATGTAGAGGATGCAAAAGGATTGAAATTTTAAAAAAATCATGCTATTTTCGGCATTCGAACGCTTCCAATAATAATAATAAAATAAAATAATAAATAAATACATAAATAAAATATTTATGTTTCATAGAAAATATGATAATTCATAATGAACATACATACATACATTCATAAACTTGCCATTAAAGGCAAGAAAACCACTGTTAAATACAACAAAGAAATAGGAAGTATGAAAGACAACCGAAATTTAACTTCGTTTGCTGCAATTCAAGTAAGAAAACAGATAATTAAAAATAAAAGTAGAAAACGAAAGTAACAGATGACATCATCGCGCGAAAAAATAAATAACCATCTAAGGATGCAAAAAGATTGAAATCTCAAACAAGCCACGCAAATTTCAGCATGCACATGATAGATAAGATGTTAGAACATTTCTAAAACAGAAAATTTCCTCTCAAATGCAGCAGAAGGAGCTGAATTATGACGCTATTTCTTTCAACAAGCAAGCCGAACGAGAATGATCTTTTCTTCAGACAATATTCGCCAATTTCAAAAAAAAAAAAAAAAAACTTTTTTTTTAATAGTAAGCATTTTTTCGAAATATCTTAAAGAGCATGAAAGGTTTTTTCATAAAAACCGTATTACTCGCGCATAATTCGGGACATTTTGTGCATAAACGAACTTCAAAGCTGATGAGTCATAACCAAACCACGAGCCAAATTTTCCGAAATATTTTCTCGAATTAAAAAATAAACCCTAAAATCTAACATTTCCCCTGTTTTATAGAACTGAAAACTAAAGAAATTAATACTTTTTTATTCAATAATAGACGTTATTTAACCGCTAAGCGTAAGTGATAGCGCGCTTTGTCCGGGAAAACGCCGAATATCATTATTTACTTGTTATCTTTTTTTTTTTTTTAATTTATTAAACTAGTCAAAAAATCGCACATTTAACGTTCAAAAACCACTTTCTCACCCTCCATTTTATTTCTTTTTAAGACATTGATTAGGTTTCTAAATTATTCTTTTTCTCTATCTTTTAACATATTAAAATTAACAATCATTTCGGTCAGTTTTCTTCATATTTTATAAAGCGTTACAATTCATTTGTTCTAGGCAAAACAGCGCTTTTAAGTGATTTCGAAAATTAGATATGCGGTATAGCGATGATCTCGAAACCGTATTATTGGTTCTCTAATGCACATTAATTTATGCCACTAATGAAATTAAAAGTCAAAAATAAACTTACCTTTAGGCATTTTGAGAAATCTTTGAACAAGGTCACATCAATGCATCTTGAATAAGATCACACGAACTTCTTGATGACTAACAGGATCAGAGGTCACGGATCTTTTGCAAAAAAGTTACATTGGAAAACGAAATCTCAAGGCCAACGCTGCCGAACAATTTTAATCACATTGGGCGTTACTTTAACGCCGAGGTTTTTACTGGACCACAGCAAATGACGTTGTTCTCAGGGAGCTGTAATAATTTCTAAAAATAGTTTGGTTTCTAAAAATAGGACCGACGTACAACAGATCGTGCGCAGAAGCGGGTTTTCGTCTTTGTGACGTCATGATCTCGTCAAACCGCCCTCGCCGATTGACAACGAAAAAAAAAATCAACATTTTTGAATTGCGATTTCAGAAGAAGGCACTTTGGAGCAGCTTCGGCGCAAAATGACTGAAAAAGAACGTTTATGCGCACTTTGGCGCAGGTACTACTCGGCGGCGCACGTCGGCGCAATCGGCGCAGGTTTGGGATCACTGAGCTAATCTAGCTGCCCTGGCAGCTAGTTTTATTTTAAATTCTTAGCAGAAATAATACATGTACACCATGCACATTGCCAATCCACCAACACAGCAAAAAATTATTTTTTATCCTTTAAGTTACAGGTGAAATGAGTTATAAAATCAGCTCTGAATGTTATGTTAAAAAGAAAACATTACAGTGAAGACTACAATTATATTTTTTGGTTTTTAATAAAAATATGATGCAATTTTACATCAGTTGGTTTAAGGTTACAGTTTTATATGAAAGAATGCTAATAAGATAATATTTACAGAAAAACTAAATATGTGTGAATGTGAATGATTAAAACATGTAAGTAGAAACTCATATGTGAAAAATATTTACTTATAACAATCTTTTTGACCAGCCTGTTTCAAAAAAAAAAAAACTAGAAATACATCTTTCTTTGGTATTAAATGTCACTTAAATCCAAAATGAGAAGAAATATGATTAAGCAGATACTCATCAATTGTCAGGTTCAACAAACGCTCTTCATATTGTGTCATTACAGTGTCTGATTCACTAATACTCTTTTTCTTCTCAGGCATTTTATGGCCGCTTTCATCAATCTCTTCATTTTGATTTGATTCAGTATAGGAACAACTAGCAAAGGAGGCTGTCTCACCTGAAGCTGCTGCATCATGCTCTACTGAAGTTGTGCCTTGTAACACATTTTCTTCCAAACCTTCAGGGCCAGTAACTCTATTTGCAAACTTTTCATTTACTGGTGGACTCGAAATACTGACGGTTCTGCTTGTGCTTTCAACAGGATTTGTTTCTGCTGGAAATACACATTTCCCTACCAAAGTTACATTAGCATTTACTCTATTTGTAGACTTCTCAGCTGCAGATGGACTCGAAATACCGGCAGCTATGCCTGTGCTTTGAGCAACATTAAAGCTATTCGTAGACTTCTCAGATGCTGATGGACTCGAAATACCGGCAGCTATGCCTGTGCTTTGAGCAACATTAAAGCTATTCGTAGACTTCTCAGCTGCTGATGGACTCGAAATACCGGCAGCTATGCCTGTGCTTTGAGCAGCATGAAATCTATTAGTAGACTTCTCAGCTGCTGCTAGATTCGAAATACCGGCAGCTATGCCTGTGCTTTGAGCAGCATGAAATCTATTAGTAGACTTCTCAGCTGCTGCTAGACTCGAAATACCGGCAGCTATGCCTGTGCTTTGAGCAGCATGAAATCTATTAGTAGACATCTCAGCTGCTGCTAGACTCGAAATACCGGCAGCTATGCCAGTGCTTTGAGCAACATGAAATCTATTAGTAGACTTCTCAGCTGCTGATGGACTCGAAATACCGGCAGCTATGCCAGTGCTTTGAGCAACATGAACTCTATTGGTAGACTTTTCAGCTACTGATGGACTCCAAATACTGGCAGCTATGCCAGTGCTTTGAGCAACATGAACTCTATTGGTAGATGGACTCAAAATACTGGCAGCTGTGCTTATGCTTTGAGAAAGATTTGTTTCAAATTTGTTTCCTCCAGAAACACTCGGGCTATTTTTTGCTGTAAATCTATAAATCCGTTGATTTTGAACAACATTCTCTTCATCATTGTCATCAGAAAGTGTTATTTCTGGAATTTCAGAGCTGCAAGGCATGTTATTAGTTGAAAATAGTTCCCCGAATTTGGTTATAACCCCCATTTGATCCAGAGTTTCGAAACAAAGCATATGAATTGTGTGGCGTTCGATTTCTGGGTTAGAATCTTTGAAAGATGTGAGAGTGCGTCCTAAATCATTGTATTCCAACCACTGGTTTGAATCAGGATTTCTAAACCAAGTGACAAAATGAGGAACCAGACCCGATTTCGTTAAAGTGATAACACCGGAAAGGTGATATGTGCGTGAACCAACTTTAAAATCCATCTGCTCAAGGACACCTTCCCCAGCGCCATTTTCAAAATGAAACAACAAACAAGGAGGCAAAGAGTGATAGTAAAGGAACATTTTCTGATTTGGAATTTTACATGCCGGACAAGCACATAGAGATACCGGATTAGAGCCGTCGAAACTCTCCACCTTTGTTAAAGTTATCACCGACTTCTTATGGGTCCCTCTTCTCACAGTTTTACAATTCTTGCATTCCAAATTACGACTGAATGATGTCTCAAAAAGCTTCTGTGCTTTTGGATCACTGCCGATCAAGTTCATTATAGCATTAAAAGTAGAGTCCGGCTTGCCCTCTTTACACTTCAGCAAAGGTTGCAAGTATGTATGAGCAAGTCCTTGCACAAGTTTTACTTCCTCTGCTGCGACAAGAAGTCTAGCTTCATTTAAAGGGTGCAGAGGGTCATGTATGTACATCATTATATTTCGAAAACGTTCCAAAATTTTCACCAGGGGAGTATCATTTTTAGATTTTAAATTGCAATATAAAGTTTTGTTATTGAGCAACAAGGCTAATGCACAATTTAACCAGCAGTTGTTCGATTTATTTTCAAACAAGACATAATATCGTAAATAAAATTGTTCACTCATGCTTAAAGGCAGCTTAGTAACATCTTCAATGTCAGATTCACCTGACGTTTTAATCTCATTTAATTGCAAATTAGAAACTTGCTCGTCGGAATTCATGTCTTGAAATTGGCTTTCAAAATCTAATCCTGTATTACTAAACATGGTGCAGTATTCACGCTGGAAAAGGAGCAGAAATTACCTCAGAAGACTTTCCTCATTCACTTTTCAATAGATACACCTAAACACAGAAAATAAGAACATTGTCAAGAAAAGAAAAAAAAAAATCATGCATAAACTAAAAACAAGAAGTTTAACAATCTCTTGTTAAAGAAAAATTTAATTAAAAAAGAGGGGGGGGGGAGAGATATGCAATAAACCTTTGCTTTTGGTGCAATTTAATACTTTATGATTCGGAAATAAGCTTTTTTTTATAAATGTTTTGAAAGTTAGAAATCTATTATTATCAGGGGTGATTGTGAGTTCATGAAAAAATACCTGAAAGTTTTAACGAGAAAATGTGCGTGTGTGTTGGGGGGGGGGGGGTGACTTTTTTTTTTTAAACCAAGGGCCTTGTTGCTTAAGCACGCCTAATTTTATAATTATCCATATTTAATAATAAATTGCCATTCATAAACAAACAAGACACATTTCATATATTTGAAAAGTTTCAAATAGTTTTTAGTCAAAATATTGTGCAATGCATTTAATTAAATTATACACGAGTAATAAAGTTACTTTTGAGCTGGTGTTGTACAAATTATCTCCAAAATATATTTTAAAGATAAAATAAAGGTCTAACAGAATTATTGTTGGTTGTGCAAAAATATTAATGTA
Organism: Uloborus plumipes; assembly: GCA_038373865.1. Taxonomy (NCBI): domain Eukaryota; kingdom Metazoa; phylum Arthropoda; class Arachnida; order Araneae; family Uloboridae; genus Uloborus; species Uloborus plumipes. The sequence goes on from JAXGGA010003630.1 coordinate 13,783, forward strand.
ACATAGTTAATGAAAGTTGCATTTGTTATTGAAAATTTGGAAAAGAATTTATCTAGATGTAGTACCTATAAGTCTCCCAATCAATACAATATGACCAGAGTCAAAGATTTCATACTTATTAACACTGAATTGAAATACTATTTAAAGATGTTATGTATGGGTTAAAAAACTTAAATTGTTGTAACAAAAATAAAATTCAGCCAGAGATTAAGCATTTAAGTTCTTGACATTTTACACAAACAGATCATGGAATTTTGTTTATAACTCCTGTTTTAATGATTTAATTAAAATAAAAAGAAATGTAATTTGCTTGCCTTTCAACAAAGAATAGCAAGCATCGAAAATGCGAAACGATGGCTATTATAAATAATTATCGGTATAATCACCGAAAATTCGAGAATGGGAAAAAAAATCTGGATTAAAAACATCTTATTTCCGGTACTTTCGAGCATGAAAGTACCAAAATCAATCATGAAAATACCGGAAATCCGGTAAAACATCGGAACACAATCACTCCTGTTTACAGATAAATCAAACATTTTTGAACAAAACAAAATGTTAATATCTTTCTTCAGGTTGTAGTTGTATGCAGCATATCCACTGTCCACGTATAAATTGAATTACCCATATTTCACAGTTGTTAGTCAGGGTTGGCAAGGTTTCGAGGGTAAAGACCCTGCTTTCCTCTCTAAAACTGTTGAAAAGTGCCAATGTCTGTCTTGCGAATTTTGTGTGGTACTGGTACTTAACAGGGGTGATTGTGAGTTCACAAAAAAATACCTGAAAGTTTTAAAGAAAAAGTGAGGGGGGGGGAGGTGGAGTGTTTTTTTAAAACCAAGGCCCCTATTACTAAGCACACCTAGTAATAATTAATTTTCTTTCATAAACTAACACATTTCATATATTCAAATAGTTTTTAGTCAAAATATTGTACATGCATTTAATTAAATTGTAAATGAGTAATAAAGTTACTTTTGAGCTGGTGATGAGCAATTATCTTCAAAAAAATATTTTAAGGCGAAAGCAAAAGTCTAACAGAATTGCTATTTGTTGTGCGAAAGCATTTATAAAGCAATGAAAGTTGCATTAGTTACATTTCATTTATTTGTCTCCTAACTAAGGGGAATAAGCATCAAAAGTGAGAAAAATTCGATTCTCATATCGAATGCAAATAAGGTAATTTAGTAAGATAAAAAAAAACACTTAGAATTTACATCTGAACATTTCTATTTGATGAATATTATTAATAAATATCGGCATAATCATCGAAAATTCGAAAAAGAAAAATAATCCGGAGGTGGGAAGATAAAAGCATAATTAAAAATATTTTACTTCCGGTATTTTCGAATATGAAAATACAGGAATCTATCATGAAAATACCGGAAATCCGGTAAAATACCGGAACACAATCACCCCTGTACTTAAAGAATGTTTCACCTTTCAGGAAAAAAAATAATCTTATTCTCAAAATAATCTTATTGATTCTGCAAATAAAAAAAGTACTTTCATTTTACTGATTTCCCAAAATAACATAATCCATATCAAGAGATTGGATTTCCTAAAGCACAGGTTTTTCTACTTAAGGCATAAAACAACTGAAGAAAAAAAGTCTTAAATTTAAGGCTGGCAGTAATAGTGTTCAAAACTAAAAAAAGTGACAACCTTCTTTTAAAAAATGCTCAGAAAGTAAACATTGAAATACAATTACTTTCATGATTTGAGAAAGAGTAATCTTGCCATTTTTGAAAGGAAATTAAAAAATTAATCTCCATTGAAAAATAATAAATAAACTAATTCATAATTTAATCAAGTATTAAAAAGTAAATTATTAAATCTATCATTATAGACAGACCTCTTTAAACAAATTTTTTTGATATCAGACCATACATATTTTAGCAAAACATTACTGCAGTTGAAAAGAGTTTTGTAGTTAAAATCAGTGCTTAATTTTTTTTCTTACCAAAGATGATTTACTATACTAGACAGCAACTTAATTTGACACTGACGTCACTACCGGCGGAGCCAATAAGAGCTCTCAAGCAGTTAGCAATCTCCTCTAATTCGCCAAGTAGGCTGTGACGTTTTATCTAGCTCGTTTTTCATAGGCTAACGTCACGCTGATGTTACAATGTTAGTGTCAAGAAACCTTGCAGTGTAGTATAATATTTTATGATTTTGTTGATGTAAACAAAACGAAAAGGATTATCATTTGAAATTTGTCAACTGATCCAAAGTCTCAACAATCGAAAATCCATCTCCAAACTTGCAAAACACATATTGGAGAGGGTTGGGTGATGATTTTTGAAATTTTTCTGAAGTCCAAAAGTCACAAGACAAGCTTAAAATTTTCAATTAAATGTAAAAGGATCTAATGACAAAATAAAACAGACAATTAAATAATGAGAAGGCCATAATATTAAAAAATATGCACAAGATTGTACAGGTAGTTCAAAATAAAATTTATGCCTTTTTGTAAGGAGAAACAAAATTTTTATGTAAAAAACAAGTTATTCAAATTAAACTTACTCGTGTCAATATCGTAGGCTTGAATGCCATTTATAAATATTAAATTTCCTTTGCCTTGCGAAATGATAATCAAAATAAATCAGAAATTGTTCCATTGCTTGCGTTTTATTTTGGCATTTCATAGAATGCCTAGAAAATGCAAGAAATCTGAAGCGTGACATACATTGGCGGCTAATTTTAGGCATTCTATGTATTATAATTATTGCTATTATCAGGCGCGGATCCAAAGGGGGGGCAATAGGGGCAATTGCCCCCCCTAGAAAAATAAGGGGCGCCGAAGGCCGACTTCTTGCCGACCAAAGGCACCTAGGTGTTTTTGGGACTTAAAAAACCAATACTGCTTCAAGCTTCAACGCCGACGAGGTCGCCCCCATCTCACTGACCGAAAGGCGCTCTCCGAGCTTAAAACGTCAATACTGTTTCAAGCTTAGGCGCCCTGGAGGGAGCGCTCCCAAAGCTGCGAGGGAGCCCGCCAACCGTACTAGGCGCTTTCCGTACTTAAACGTCAATCTGCTTCGAGCTTAGGCGCCCTGAGTGGGCGCTCCCAAAGCTTCAAGCGGGCGACCGCCAACCCGTACTAGACGCTCTCCGTACTTCAACGTCAATACTGCTTCGAGCTTAGGCGCCCTGAGTGGGCGCTCCCAAAGCTTCAAGCGGGCGACCGCCAACCGTACTAGACACTCTCCGTACTTAAACGTCAATACTGCTTCGAGCTTAGGCGCCCTGAGTGGGCGCTCCCAAAGCTTCAAGCGGGCGACCGCAAACCGTACTAGGTGCTCTTCGCACTTAAACGTCAATACTGCTTCGAGCTTATAGGCACCCTGGAGGGGGCGCTCCCAAAGCTTCAAGGGGACGCGCGCCAAAGACGCCCTCTTCTCACCGACCGAAGGCGTCTAGGCGCTCTCCGAACTTTAAACCTCAATACTGTTTCAAGCTTCGGCGCCTCGGAGGAGGCGCTTCCAAAGCTCTAAGGCGACGCATGCCAAAGGCGCCTAGGTGCTCTCTGTACTTAAAAAAACAATACTGCTTCAAGCTTCGGTGCGCCGAGGGTGCCCCCTTCTCGCCGACCGAAGGCGCCTAGGCGCTGTCCGTACTTAAAACGTAAATACGGCTTCAAGCTTCGGCGACAACTTCTCACCGACCGAGGCGACTAGGTTCTCTCTATACTTAAAACGTTAATACTGCTTCAAGCTTCACCGCCTTTGAAGGGGCGCTTCCAAAGCTTCTAAGTTGCTTGCCGAAGTCGCCCCCTTCTCACCGACCAAAGGCGCCTAGGTGCTCTCCGTACTTAAAAACCAATAGTGCTCTAAGCTTCGGCACCCCTGAGGGGGCGGTTCCAAAGCTGCAATGGGGAGCGCACCGAAGGTGCCCCTTCTCACCGACCGAAGGTGACTAGAAGCTCTCCGTACTAAAAAACCAATACCGTTTCAAGCTTCGGCACCCCTCAAGGGGCTTTTCCAAAGATCAAGAGGGCGCGCGCCAAAGGTGCACCCTTCTCATCGACCGAACAATACTGCTACATAACTAACTACGAAACTAATAATGCTGTACAAGCTTCGGCGCCCCAGAGGAAGCGCTTCCAATCTTCCAAAGTTCTAGAGGGCGTCGAACGTGCCCTCATCTCACCGACTAAAGGCGCCTAGGTACTCTCTGTACTTAAAACGCCAATACTGCTTCAAACTACATAGACTCTTAACACTCAGAAACAATTTCACTAAAAAAATAAGTTAGTAAAAGAACATTTTACAAGCATAGCCTGATACGTAACTTAATCCCCCCCCCCCCCCGCCCACAGCAGGAAAAAAGCCCAATAACCAGAAAAACAGCAATAGTTACACGGGGAAATATTTTTTTTTTGTTCAATTCGGGGGGGGGGGGGGGGGCGAACTTACAAATATTTGCCGGTGGGAAGGGGTGGGCACCAAAGTCTATGTACGCTTATACGTTTCGAGAATACAAATTAGTGAATAATTAATTTTTATAGAAAAATAGCGTGAGCGTGGCCAAAAACTATATTGGTTTTGAAGATGAATTATTTTTTCGGAAATTTATTGTACTCGTTTACTAAGTTCTCAACCTTATGAAATAAGGAGCGTTCGCGTACTCTTAAGGGGTGCAATCTATGCAACTCATTAGTTTTCCCTCTAAATTTAGGGCAAATTTTCGCAATTTTGTACAAAAAAATATGGGGCGCTTCCGGTTCCGCACCCCGCTAGAGACGGAATATACGCAACTTGTAACGTATACTTCCCTCTAACTTTAGGGGGGAAAATTTTGGAATTGGATGCAAAAGGAAGGAACATATTTGGAAAATGTATTTGACTCACCCTCGATTCGCAACCTGTGTGGAAGTGGGGACCGTGTGAGTCGTCCTAGGGGTGCAATATGTTCGAATTATCCCAACCCCTAAACTTTTGCGATAAAGTTTTGGAATCGGGCACGCCATCAAGGTTTAATCCGTAGTATCCCTACGATTTGGTGGATATTTGTTCGATTTTATTAATTTCGGTTCAAGTAACTTACATTATATGACTTTAATTTCGTCTCTGGCTTATCTTTTGAAATGGTGTGTTCGATAAGTCCCGAATTCATTTTAAAATCTTAGTGTTAAATGCTTTCAAATTTTACGACAATGTGTAATGGTCAAACTCCGGTAAAAAAATTTTGCGCTGCTCAGGAAGAAAACAATTTTCTTGACAGTTTTTAGTACTTCCCTGCGACGCCTCAAGACATGTTTAAGGTCAACAATGACGGAAAATCGTCTGGTTGGTCTGGCCCTTATGCAGTATGCATATCCATAGGTATTTTCCTATTGATGTAGAGAAAGTCATTACTAAATTTGCAAAAAGCGGAAGTAAAAAGCGAAGGCAGTTAGTATAACCGAGCAGCGTCACTACAAGCAGGATTGAGGTACAATAGCATTTAAATTGGTCCAATGCAGAATATATTTTTTTTTCCTTTAATTTTTTTTCTTTTTTGTTGCTCCACTTGAATGAAAAAAAAAGTTCTAAAAATAAGAACTATTTTTTGAGAACCTACTATGTTTCTTGTTTTATTTATTTATTTATTTCATGTTGTGGGAGGGGGGCTAGAAACGACATCGTAAAACTAAATTATTTCATTTTCATATTTTTTCTTTCCTACACTAATGTATTTTTATTTCATATTATTTTTACTGAACGGACAAATAACTGCTTGAATCTGAAGGAAATGAATAACAGACCAAAGAGCATTTTCCCCACTTTCTTAACTCATTTAAACTGAGGAGGGGGGGGGGGGGCGCCAAATTGAGAATGAAATTGCCCCTCCCTGAGAGAAATCCTGGATCCGCGCCTGGCTATTATACATAACTCCTGTTTTCTAGGAAATTTTTCAGCATTTTGGGAATTTACATTTTGATAAATTCAACTTAGGTACAAGATCAGTTTAGTGAGCAAAAAAAAGTTAAAATCATGAGCTGAAGTTTTTGACAGAAACTTCAAACAGGGTATCTGCTCAACCTGGACTTTTCAATTCCATGACTTTCCATGACTTTTGCAAACTATTTTCCGTGACTAAAGAAAAAGAAAAAAAAAAAGAAAAAAAAAAAAAAACGAACTCTGCTTTGTTTTTGGAAAATTATGCACTTAATATTCTATCTTGCAAAGCAAATGACCAAACATGGCGACTGCGTTTCACAGCAACAGAAGTCCGTTCGCTTTTGAGGTCAAAAAACGATTTTTTTCCTACCGACACCCTCCTCCCCACCGTGCTTGTCCTCAAACGTACTTTCATGTAGCAATGAATTGTCTGTCCATAAATTTTACTGTAAGTTTAGATCCTGATATGAGTGAGGCGAAATCTGACTTCAAAACGGAACTCGTTGAGTTCCTGCCCCCCCTACCTACACGATTCTTTAAAATTCAACATCGTTTTTTAATTTGTTTTTCTTTTGCATAAAACTCCTCGAAAGAAAAAGATTCAAACAAGTTTTAAAAGAAAAAGGAATCAATAGAGCGAGTAGGGGAGGGGGAGGAGACCAAATGTAAAAGGCAAATCTGCCTATGCCGGGGGAAAAAACCATCAAAAAAACCATCGAGTCTATCTTTTTGTCGTTCAAGGTCATATTTTATCAGATGACGGAGTCCGCGCACATGCACAGTTACACAAAATTCGCCGCTCACGGTTTTAACGTTGAGAATTCATCTGATTGGTCAACACAATGCAACTTGTTGGAAATTGTAATTGCTAAATCAGATTGCACCCAATAACGAAGTAGAATGATAGCGGAAGTGTTTTCGTTCTTCCCAGATCGCGGGAAAAATTTCAATCGGTCCGGAGCGCTAAAATCCATGATAAACAGTCAGTTTCCATGACTTTTGGTCATTTTTCGCTGAAATCCATGACTTTCCATGACCAATTTCGATCATATTTGAAATCCATGACTTTAACTGACTTTCCATATGCGCGGACACCCTGTTCAAATCTTACACAAAATATGCATAACGTGGAAGCAAAAATGCCTTTGTGCTCCTTTAGAAATATTTTTCCTCTTAAACTTTGAGTGGATCAATCATTCTTTGTGGATGCTTACTAGTCCAAATGAACAATAATTATTTTAAAAAATTTCTAATGCTGTAAATGATAGAAACTATTTACGGAAGACATGTCAACCTCACATAGCAGAAAAGCGGGAGAAATTCTTGTACTTTGGAACCAGATGAATGCTAGTACAAAATTGATAGCTCTTATGTTTGTAAGCATACATGTGATTACTTTCAAAACAATTTGGCTGAAAATATTTGACATGTTGTGATTAGTTGGTTTGACGTGCAAAAGTGCTATTAAATGCACTTTTAATTTAGTGAAAAATTAATATAATATAATTAAATTTAGTAAAAAATTGTATTATAATTTTTTATTTTTAACTTTTATCATTTTGCTTTCTCTAACTCTATTTCATTTTATTCAATTTTTTAGTTTTTCAAATTGAAATTTCTAACCAAAACCAAGCAAGCGAAGAAGAATCGCCTCCCATTATCTTCGTCTGGAGATCGTGAAAATTTTAAATGGAATGAAAATTTTAGGGATCGGAACTATGTTTTGCCAATCAAATTGGCTGCTTTCCGCCAATTGGCTGAAGAATCACATGTATGTGTAGGGCACAAATTGTAGAACAGTTAGCAAACAGTGCAATATTTGTATTTTTAATGTAAAGATTTTTTGAAGAGAATTAAAAATATTTTTTGCTGCATCAAAGATCTCATTCTGTAGCTTATAACAGTTACTGTGTTAGCTACATTTTCCCTACTATGCTGATAGCAAAACTAAAAAAGACCATTGATGGTACCTTTGACATTCAAAATGCGAGGAAGCTTTAAAGTCCGTTAAACCAGAAGAATTTACACTGGAGCAAGGTTGGCAAGATTTTTGACAAAGCTTTATTGTGATTTTTCTTCTTTTGACTAAAGTAATGAAATGAATATTGAGACGTTTCATGCTACAAACTAAATAACCATAATTTTAAAAAAGGATAATTAGTTTTGAAATATGTATATCAACAATTCATCCTCTTTCAGTCTAGGATTTATTGTTTTTTAATTATTATTTAAACATGTATCAATTTTTATGAGCTGCCCAGCATATTTGAGTGAAAAAATGACTGTTAGGAAGTCTCTGAATGAAAAAAAGACTATAAATGAGAACAAAATGACACAGCAGCAACAATCGAAAACAGTATGATTTCAAAAACGCTTTGCGATAAAGATTTAAAATTTTCCCAGAGTTGGAAATTTATAAGAAACATCCAGTTTCAGAGTTATGGAATGATGTGCTAAAAATAATAATTCAACATTTGTATCAATTTACGATTCATTATAGAGTTAAATGTGTCTATAAGGGTAATCCTTTAACTAAAATAGGTGGTATTGTTGGCTCCGCTTATAAATACTGTTGGTTCCAAAAAATATTATTCGATTAAGTGCGTTTTTTGTTAAAGCAGGGATATTTAACATTGCATCTATGGCATGGGGAAATATTCGGTTTTTATTCGTTACCCAATCAAGTGGATGCGACAGTAAAGCTTTGCCGTTAACTGTAGACAATATTAATCAAATTTTGAATGTTCAAGTTGAAAAACTAGAGTCAGTTTTATTTAATTACAAGGAAAATAATAATTGAAATAGTGAAGCCAATGTTAAGTATATTACAACAAAATTAGATGAATTTTGTGATCAGATGTTCACCATATTTGCTGAATTTTTCTGTGATGTTTCATTTAACTTCACCTCAAGCCTATAAATTTGGGTGAGGAATGGGATATTTAACGTTACTACATCTACCAACACCAACACTTAAAAGAATTAACTCAAAATTAAATGCAAACTCAATTGAAGATTTAATAGTTGTAACCTTTTGAAATATGAGCACATAAAATTTAGCAGTCTTAAATGTGAAGACATTCATGTTTCATTGCTGTATTTTCTGGCCAATAATCCGTGGATTATCTGTTAAAAAAGTGGAATTTTTTTTTGTGGTGTGGATTAAATGCTGTTGTGTATTATACAAGATTTTTTTTCACGAGATAATAAAACTTTCAATCCAAAAACCACAGATGGCAGCACGAGTCTGAAAATCAACTACAGCTTATTTGAGTAATTCCTATTGCACATGCTTGAAGTGCAGAGAGAGGGAGAGGAGAAAAGCAGTGCACAGAGTTGTCTGTTTCAACATTGCGATTAGGTAACCAGAGCACCACCGAATAAAAATGGTGTCAAAATGTGTTAGCTACACTGCCGAGTTCAAGTTGAACGCTATTGAAGAGGCACAAGAAATATATCGTTTTATCACTAAGAAGTAAAAATAATGCATCTACTTTATTTGAAATTTAGCAAAGAAAATAGTTTAGAAAAAAAAATGTTCGCTATAGTTTCTACAAAAAATTTCAGTTCATGAAAATGTACTAGTTTAATACTCAAATTTTATATCTAATAGAAGTTGGACGAGACCATATAATTAAAAATCAAGTACAAACTGATATTTTTATGTGTAATATGTTGCAAGAAAACTACCAAATATGTGCGGATAATAAGCCGCCATGGATTATGTGCCAAAATTTTTCGTTTCAACAAAAAATCGCGATGTGGATTATCTGCTGAAAAATATGGTAATGATGGATGAGATACATACAGTGCGTCGCAAAAGTTTAAGCACTATGCAAATTTTTGAATAAAAGGAAATCTTTTCAGCAGAATGCTTTCATATTTGTACTGTAAGTGGCTACCATGGGTGCAAGTTTAGTGATGTGTTCAAGACGGAAAATATTTTGAGCCCCCCCCCCCCCCCCTTGCTACTTGATTTTTTTTTTTTTGCAATTTTTGAATATTTGTGTTGTTGCTTAATGTGATTTTTTTATTTTTATTTTTTTTTTGTAACAATGTGAGCCTTCTTTTAGGTAAAGCATTTCAAGCATTTTGTTATGTGTGCAGGGTGTCGCGGGTTTTCTACATCGCATCATGGCTCCGAAAACGTAAAATTGAATGAATGTCAATAATACGGGAGGCTCTGCCGGAGTTTTTGAAAAAAAATTGCCAAAATACCGTATGTACTCGCGTATAAGTCGAGAAATTTAGTCCAAAAAATGAAGCATAAAGTTAGGGGGTCGACTTATACGCGGGGCAGAATTTCAGAAAATTTTTCCCGAAAAACTGTAGGAAAAAAAAAAACACTCAAAAACGATAAGATTTTTTCCATTCAATCTTACTGTTTTAAACAGACGCTAAAGAAGTGTAAATACTCAAACATTCTTCTGTATTTTTGCATGATTTGATTGTGAAATAAAGAATAAATAATTACAATAAACGGACTGATGGCGCGAAAATTGCGGGAATTGCCGCATTCGCGAATTTTCCGATTGATGGTGTTTATATTTTTAAAACAGAATATGATACGGCTAAATCGCAAAATTTTATTGGTAATAATGCAAAATAAAAGCAACAGATAGTAAAAATTGTAACCGCAAAATCGAACCCTTACGAAAACCGCGATCGTAAAATCGAATCCTTTACAACAACCGCGATCTCACAAATGAACCCTTTTTCTGAAAAAGAATAACAATCGTGCTATTTTCAACACAAGAATGCTCACTGCATTTCATTTTACTTCTTTTTAAAACTTTTTTTTTTTAATCGCGGTGAAACGTTTCCAGATCGGTCCCGATTTACAAAAATCGCGATCGCAAAAATCGCGATCGCTTTTTGTGAAAAAGAATAACAACCTCGCTGTTTTTAACACACGAATGTTCAGTGCATCCCATTTTCGTTCTTTTCAAAATGTTTATATTCAAAAATCGCAACAAAACGTTCCCGATCGTTTCAAAAAGTGCGGTCTCGACTTACACGCGGGTTTTCGATTTTTCCCGATTTTCCGTCAAAAAGTAGGGGGGTCGACTTACATGTGAGATACACGCGACACCTACACGCTAGTGTCGGTACTCGATTGTCGGCCATTTTGGTAACGTAAAGGGAAGGAATGGGGTTCAGAGGCTTCTTTTGAGACTGTCGATTCCAAAAGCGCAATTCAGACTATCGCAAAAAAATATTAGCATGAGGAGGGTTGAGGATTCTCGGAATTATTTTGGAATTGAAGCTCCAAAAGTTGAAATCTGGGTTCGTACATATTTCATCAAAAAAAAAAAAAATCCGAAGGGTCCAGAAGAAAATCCAAGTAGCATAAAAAAAGTAAGGAATTACCGCAAACCTAAACACGGATGCGTTAAAAAAAACGAAAGTAACAAGACAACACGTAATTCAATAGCTGAATTTGCACTCATATTGATAAAAGCAACAATCAGCAAAAACCGTAATCGCAAAAGGGGGGAATTAATCCTTTGAACGAGATCGTACGTTGAAAAACACAAAAATAAATGAAAACAGCAATACCATTTTTCAAAACCTCACTAACTTATTTCTTTTTTATTTTTAGTTTTGCTCTGTCCAAAAAATATGCTAATGGCGCTCTTTTTTCGTTTGTACTATCATGCTCCATAGCGTCCATAGCTATGATGTATCAGCTCATGATGGCGGTGCGACATTGTCATTTATGCGGCGCCGCAGTGAGACTGACTATATTGCGGGCGCCAATTATTCTTTATGTTCAGTAATCAAAACGTAATGGTTTCTTTTTCTAGCCAATTGCAAACTTGATTGAAGATGCGTCAGTTTCAATTCGCCATAATTCCAAGGAAAACTTGAAAAATTCAAGGGGTTCCAAGAATTTAGAAAAGTGCTACCGCATTTTTCGCCGGATAAGACGCACCCAATTTTAAAGGAGGCAAATCTAGATAAGAATTCTAAAAGAATAAAAAGTGCCTGCGTATAAGACGCAGGCACTCCCCCCCCCCCCCCCCGAATTTGGGGAGAAAAAGTGCGTCTTATGCGGCGAAAAATACGGTATTTCCAGGTAGTTTTCCCAGGAGTTTGTGTGCATCTTCCGCAAATTTAGACGATTTTTAATGATGTCAGGATCGGTTGTGCTCTCCGGAAACCGCACTCATGAAGAAATATTTTTAACTTGGTACTTCTTTCGAAAATTTATTGATTTTTCAAAGAAACACAAGAGGAACTGAAGATTTTCCCATTCAGGTGATGATTTTTAGGAAAAATTCACATTGAATATAGATTTTTTAACCCCCTTCCGCCCAGAGGGGAATCGAAATGTCACGCCCGCTTCAATTTTGAAGATATTTCTGAAACTCTTTCCCACACCGACTGCCTAGTTTGTTTCCAAAACTTCTCTTTTAGAATTATTTTGTAAGATCCCCCCCCATATTACTAACGATGACATAAGTATTTTTAAATTTGCAGAGGAGAAATCCCGAATCATCACAGTGCGCCGACTTTTAAGTTGAGGGGGGGGGGGGGGGCAGCGTGGGAAATAAGCGGTATCGCATCGCAGTTTGCGATTCAAAACGAGTGAAAGACGATGCAATATCTTAAATTGCATCGAAAATTTTGCGATGCAAAAAAAAAAAAAAAAAAACACTTAAAAAAAAAAAACATTTGGCAAAACTAAACGTAAAATTTGTGCATCGAATCCGTTCCTCCGGCCCCCTCTTTGATTGACGTTATCTCTCCACATAGGGCGTGACCAACTCGTCAAAGTTGCTCGCGTTATCAGCTAAACGCGATTCACATTGCGAGCGATGCGAACTTTTCACCGCGAAACCGGTTTCCGGAATTCATTCCCATGACAACGCAACGAATATTCGCCTGCCGTCGGCGTTCTAGCATGCTAGATATCGTCGCGTGCGAAAGGCGAACGAAATTTGGCAACGAGAGCGACAGCCAATCAGAGGGAAGGCGCCATCTTTGCTCTGTTTTGACCGCGTGGACATCTGATTTCATTGGCTCTCGCGAGATGCGCGCGCTTTATCCTTAGAGGGGTGAATACCATCACGTGACTTTCGCCCGCATCTAGTGTGAATAATCGGAATTTTTCACCTGCGAGCGAAAAACGCTTCGTTCGTTCATGTCGCTCGCAAACTGAATCGGCCGATTTAGCTAATTAATAAAAAATTAGCTGTCAAGAGAGTATACTTGACAAACTTAAATTATTTTTTTGATTAATAAATAAGTCAGTATTTAAAACTTAAAAGATAGAAATTAGTTCTTAAACCTTATTTGTTTTGGTGTTGATGTTATTTAGTGAGTTTCGTAAAACTGCTCCTCAATTTTACAGAACTGCTCCTCAATAACAGAATTTGAGGAGCAGTACTGCTCCTCAAAATGAAATACTTATTTCCCACGCTGGGGGGGGGGTCACAAATGAATAATGCTACGAGAAAAGATGATCGAATATTGCGATAAAAGATAATAAATTTTCAAAAGCTTGATTAAAAACAGAAAATAGTGAGCAACTCCAGGTCTACATCAATCAGGTTCAGTTACAGTACGGCAGTAACAGCATAGCTACTTAAAAGAAGTTTCACTGCTCTGCTTGATGCTGAAAGCCACGCCTCCAAAACTGGTTCACGGCAGCACGTTGCATAACAAAACGAAAACTGTGGAAAGTTCAGAGTTCGCGAGATTCGGCAAGGGAAGATATAAATCAAATATATTTACAGCATTGATGTTAAAATGCGTGGATGGATTGGGATAATGATTGCTATATATGAATTTGATTGTTTTTAAACATTGAGAAAACAAATTTCTTATAAATTAAAAACTGAAGAAGTCATTAAATTTCCTTTCCGTCCCGAGCTCCGTCTCGCCAATTTCGTCAAGACGGAAATCCGTCTTGAGACGGAAGGTCTTGCATCCATGGTGGCTACTATGATCCTAATTAAGTGTTTGAAGTTTTGAAAAATATAATCGCAACGAATATCAGAAAATACAAAATATATTTTTTTGTCTGTCGCAAAAGTTTATGCACAGATCAGATTTTATGCAAATATCTCTTGAAACGTGATGCGTGAAGAACCAGTGCGGTTCTTTTGAACGAGTTATATAGTGTAGCAATGGTTTAAAGTGTTATCAAGATGCTGAAGTCACTACAGTTCTCGTCTGAAGAAGTTGTAAAACTCTGGAAGCTGAAAGCAGAATGTAACTCTGTTATGCAAATTTCAGTGATTTTAAATCGATCTAAACGTGGTATTTAGAATGTTCTGAAACGTGGAAATCAATTTAAAGTTACGTTTCGCTCAGGAAGACCGAGAAAAACTACCTCTCGTGAGGATAGAAGAATTAAAAAACTGGCCTTAATTGAAAATTTGTCACTTAATCAAATAAAAACTAGACTAGTAACAAAATTATCACGTGATACCATAAGCAGACGAATTAAATAATCCGGATTTATCAAAAAACAAAAGTTAGCTCGCAAACCTTTTCTGAAAAAGTGTCACAAACAGGCAAGACTGTAGTGGGCAAAGCATCATATGCATTATAGTGACGAATGGATTACTGTTGTGTTCTCTGATGAAAAAAAAATGAAATTTAAACGGTCCAGATGGGTTCTCATACTACTGGCGTGACTTGCGGAAAGATCCGAAGTGAGTATTCAGTAGGCAACATGTTGGTGGCTCAGTCATGGTATGGGGCGCTTTTTGCTTCAACGGACAAACCTCTCTTAGCTTTCTAAAGGGTAGACAAAATTCAGAAAGGTATCAAGGTACCCTGAGAAAGCATTTGTTACCATTTGGTGAAGTCCTAGGTGGTCCTGATTGGATTTTTCAGCAAGACAATGCTTCAATGCACAATTCCCGTAGTACGAAAGAACGGCTTGCTTCTCAAAATTTTTGTGTAATGAACTGGCCAGCACTCAGCCCGGATCTAAATCCCATAGAAAACATCTGGGGAATTCTCGCACGTGACGTATACCAGAATGGGAAGCAGAATTGCTCGGTTCAAGAGCTTAAGTCTGTAATCGAGGAAGCCTGGTGCAGACTAACTCCCGAAACCTTCCATAATCTCGTGCTATCGATAAAAAATCGCATATTCGAACTCATCAGATGCAACGGTAACACCATAGACTGCTAAAAGACTTTTATGCTTTCTAAAATATATATATTCCGTTTTTGTGCTTAAACTTTTGCGAGAGCAAAATTTTGATTTTATCATGTAATCGTATTTTAATTTATATGAATTGTTTCCAAATTTGAAACATGGATTTGTAAGCTGTTTGTTTAATTACAGTAAAAATTTCAAAGCTTTTTGGTGTATATTTTTCGTCTTGTTAAAAGATTTCGGTTGTGCTTAAACTTTTGCGACGCACTGTATAAAACAAAATTTAGATTATAAAGGGGGCAATACTGTAGGAACTGCATTTAACAACGACTATTTAGCCATGACTGCTTTTGAGTTTATGATAAATAGCATTAAATCAAAATTTAAAGACGTTGTACACATTCTTTCTCGTAATAATGTAATTGCTAAAACCTTGTTTGAAGTTTAAAAAAAAAAAAAAAAAACGGACAGTTATCAAAAGTGACAACAGCATTAATAGAAAATGATATGCTTATTTAGTAATTTAATATCCAATTATATTTATCCTCAACCATGGGATCAAAACAGACCGCTATTCTTTTGCATTGATTTAATTCATATTATTAAATGCATATGAAATAATTGGGTCATTTGAAAAAGATTGAACAAGCTATACTGATTTTAATCCTAAAAGTGAAAAAAATGGACACTACATCTTTCCTAGCATTAAACCTTTGAGAGGCCATGATGTAAAATTCCGCTTTTAGACATTTCAATTGGTGAATTTACTGTACAGAATTTTGGAAAAACATACCGATGAAGTAGGAACTTAGTTTTGCAACTCAAGTTGATTTCAAAGCATCCATTTTAATTAATAGGAGGGGGGAAATGTATTCGGGGGTTTCTAAAAATGGGATACATGGCATTTCAAGGGTGAAAAAAAAATATGAACTACAAAAAACACTCTACTTAAATATGGTTATACATTAGGTACAATAGCTTTATGGCCTTCCAACATAGAAAATTAAAACCTTAAATTGGCATTGGAAGTATTTAATAAACAGCAGTAAGTAACTGCTGTTGTAGATTTGGTTAAAAATACGCTTCTAAACATTTTTTTTTGTTATGAATGTAGAAAAATCTAAATACAGTTGAATATTAATTGACAGCACTTAAAAACACTTAAAACTTCTTAGGATTCTCTAAAACTAATCCTAAAATTAAAGACTTGGTATAAAAGATACAGACTCATAAACCACATTGAGTGCAGACTGTTTGCTTTTTAGAATAGAAACGTTTGATGTTATTTATTTGTTTCTTTTTTAAGCATAAACCAACTGACAGAACTTCTAAAAGTGTTTATTAACGATAACTCTTAAGTTCAGACTTGTTTTATCTTTATTAATATTTGGATTTCAATTGCTCCGATTTACGAGAAAAAATGTTTCATTTGAGTAAGAATTACATAGTCAGCCAACCTAAAATCTATTTTTAACTTTTTGAAAAATTTTAGTTTGTTGGAAAAATACAATGTGGCACGCTGAGCCTTTTCTCTTCAGATAGTGGCACTCTCCCTAAAAAGGTTGGCCACCCCTGGTTTAAACCAATCGTTTTTTAAAAAAAACCATGCGGGTTTCTTTTAATTGTTTTTTTCTTAAAAAAATGACAAAAAAAAAAAAGGAAAAAAATTTCACTCCAAAAAAAAAAAATCACGAACCAGTAGCCGGATTGGTAAGGCCAGACCCAGATAATATAGACGAACGCGTGAACGCTGTTCGCAGAAAGTTTTCAAAGTTTACAGCAAATTTTAACATTTTGTTTAAAAAGTTATTATTTAGAAAGTTTTCTTTCTAAAATATGTCTTGATTTTGTGCATTATGGGGCAATAGCTTGTTAAAAATATGAAACTGACACATTCATTAATCATGACATATTGACAATCAACCTCATGGTAGTGTACCTCCACTTCATGTAACTTGATATTTTTGTTGTTGGTAGCATTGTAAGATTCAGTAGCCCCCCTTTTTTTGCAGAAAATTTTTAAGAATTAAGTTGAGTTCGCAGACAGTTTTACATTTTATCTAGGTCTGGGTAAGGCGTCGGAATCATGACTGGTCCCAGGTTCGATCCCAGCCGATCAGACATCCACCGTCGTTACCAGGGTTGTTTGGTTTAAACCAGTGGTTCTCAACCTTTTCACGGCTAACGCCCCCCTTTAGGAGTGCAATTTTTTCCAACGCCCCCCTTTGTGTTAAAAGTGAGGGGGTTTGCAAAAAGAGGGAAAAAGCTTAAAATAATTTCCTTCCATAATTTAACAAAACGGTTAAACATATATTTTTTTTCGGTAGACATTATTATATATAAAATTGAAATGACGAATTTAGAAGAAAAAAAATCAATGCTTAAAAAATATTCTACTTTTTAAAAAATAGCAAAATAAAATGAAATATAATGAAAATAAACGTGCAAAAAAATTTTTTTTCATTCAAAATATGAAGGAAACAACAAGAGGAAATAAAAAGAAACAAGCAAAGCATTTTTTTTATCATTCAAAATATGAAAGGAACACTCAGGAGACGTATATTTGTGCTTGGTGGTTCAAAGCCAGTTTCCTGAGTCGGCTTAATATTTTTTGTAAGGTGAAGGCGCAAATCACCTCTTAGGACGATTTGGAGTCCATTTCTCTTTTTTGTAACTAGGTCGGTGACAACGCTGAATCCTAGTTCGACGAGGTAGGAAGAGGGGAAGGTAATTTAAAAAAATTTGACGATAGCCCACAGTACAGGATGAAGGTTACTAATGTCTCCTTGCAGCCAAAGTCCTGCAACATTGTTAACATTCTGGGAACCAGCTTTCAAAGTTGCATTGGTTGAAAGTTCAACCAATACTTATTGATACTGGACAACTGGTGTCTCAATGTTTTCAAAAGGCCTCATGACCCATTTAGGAACGTTCAGAGAAAAAATATCCTCAAAGCTCTTAGAGAAATCTTTATGCAGAGACTGAAGATGTCAGCAATCAACGTGAGCATCATCAAAGGAGACTTCACTAAAAATAAACCATGAAACAAAATGAATGAAATGAGCAAAAGCCAGAGTGAAAATACTGAGATCAAACTAAATAGTCAAACTGGGCCGGCACTTTAAGCATTGCAATGCGGTTGCCAGGTAAAAATTTAGGAAAATAACCAAACTAAGGAAAATTGGCAACTTGCACGAAAACCCGCGCCTATCGAAATATTTTGGATATCTTTGGGGAAACTTACTTTCCGATAGGTACTAAGCTAACTTAAGAGAACATGGTGAAAGAAAATTATAAAAGTAAAAAAAAAAAAAGAACACAATCGATGAGATTAATGTTCTGCCTAAAACGCTACTTGTGGGAAACACTCGAATGCAATTGTGAATTTTCTTCGCAGTATTTTGAATCTCCCATTAAATTTTGGCAAATAAACATTAAAATCTGGTATTCTAATCTAGGAATTGTTCAGTCTGAAAACCAGTTTCGTTTAGCAACAATCAAAGTAGGCGACTAAAACTTGAGAACTTAATTTGACCATTTTCACCTGCAGATGCAGGACGGTATTTTTCACATGCATGATAACTACTAAGTAAAATATAGATGCAATACTAAAAAATTATATGAAGCTATTCAAAATGACATTGTAATAGCAGAAAAAATCAATCAACAATCCGGCTAAAAAAATAACCAAATGATGGTGTGGCAAATGCTTTTGAATTTCATCTAGCTGTGTGTGATCGAAATTAGCCAAATTGGCTAGTATTTATCGAATTATTTCTTATCTCTATTCATTCTCTCTCAAGGTTGTCGGATGCAAAAGATCACTACAAAGCCAAATCACTACAAGAGAGAGAGAGAAGGGGGGGGGGGGGGAAGCGAAATAAACTTTGAGATTCCAGAGCGCGTAAGTTGATTTATGGTTGGCTCAAATAATAATTCAAGTTGGATTCGTGATTTAATACAACATTTAATTTTGATTTTTAAAATTGAAATTAAATTCTTATACATTTATCGTCCTCTGATCCCAAATTTTCTCACCGCCCCCCTATCGCCCAAAATATACCCATCGCCCCCCTACTGCCCAAAACATGTTCACCGCCCCTCAGCATCTTCCCACCGCCCACAGGGGGGCGGTACCGCCCCCGTTGAGAATCACTGCGCTACAGGAATCGGATTTTTTGCATTTTTTATGTTTAATACGCTTTTTTAAGAGGAAAATAAAAGAAATTTATTTCTAGTTTTTATTAAATACAAAAATTTTTTTTTTGCATTTTTTTTTTTCAAAATTGTATGATTTTCTCAAAATTATTTGATTTTTCACAAAATTATTTAGTTTTTCACAAAAAACGGACCCTGTGAGAAAAAATGTGGCATCGATCGCCACCCTTGGTCACCACTCTTGCTCAGTCACTCTAAACATTCCCAATCGAACCCCCCTCCTGTTCCGCGCTGTCCATGTATTTCTCTCCCCACATCTTCTCCCCATCGCTAGAGATAGAAATTGAGCCACAACAGGAACCGCCATTCGTCATTTGCACTTTGAACTTTGAACCCTGCACGTGCCACCTGCTTTGGAATGGCTGCTCAGCGATCACGTGGGGGAAAGCGCAAAATTGAAGAAGATGAGTCACTTAAAAACACATCGTTTTTCGTTAAAATGTTATATATTTTTAAACAGTTTTAATAAGATCAATTAAATCTCAATACAAATTTAAAAACCTTTTTCTTTTTCAGAGCATATATAAATAATTGAAACTTATCATACTATTTTAATCAAGTACATGATGTGTTTAAATAAACAATTTAACTCTGGTTTCTTGTTTTTAGCATTATTTATTACTCTATTTTTAAATGTTTCCAGTTGTTAACTAAAACTCATCATTATAAAATACTACATTCTTTTAGTCAGAAAATCAGCAAATATATATAGAGAAAATACGTATAACTACCGTATATACTCGCGTATAGGTCGATCTCGCGTTATAAGTTGACCCCCCCCCTACTTTTTTAAGGAAAATCGGGAAAAAATCGAAAACCCGCGTATAAGTCGAGACCGCACTTTCTGAAATGATCGGGAACCTTTTGCCGCGATTTTTAAATATAAATGTTTTGAAAAGAAGGAAATTGAAATGCACTGGAACATTCTTGTGTTAAAAACAGCACGATTGTCATTCCTTTTCACCAAAAGGGTTCATTTTTGCGATCTCGATATTTGTAAAACGGGACCGATCCGGGAACGTTTTACGCGATTTTTAAATATATAAGGGTCATTCCACGTCAAGTGATCCAAAATCGGAGAAAAATTTTACCTTACATTTTTGTATTTCTTTCACATTTGGCTCATCAATTGTACCCCTTGAGGTAATCAAAAGTCTCAATTTTTGGATTTTTATCTCTATTATTTTTTCATTTATGAGACTTTGAACTTTGGAAAAACCCTCGTTTTTCCATGGATAAGGGTACATAAAAGGGACCATAACTCGGCACCAAATATAGATAGAACGATTTGGTAAATGGCATTTTGAAGTACGTTAGTTGCCGCTTAATCTGATATGCAACATGACTAATTTGATAAAAATTTTCTTTTTCAAAAAATGAAATTTAAATTTCAAATTTAAATTTCTCAAAAAACATATAATTAATTTTTTTGAAAAAATTCTCAAAAATTCTTGTGTATTTCATCTATGTTTGTACAAATTTTTAGATTGGGATCTCAATGGGATCATATTTTTTTGAATTTTTGAATAAAACTGTATAGGAAAAAAATGATATTTTTTAGATTCTATTTATTTAAATACTAAGTTCTCTTGCTCGTGATGGTCTAAAAAGTAGTAAACAAACATGAATATGTTTAAAGTGAGCTGGCATGAGCTTATAGATTTGTCAGGTTCACCCCCCTACCCCTTTCTTCCCCGCACAACCACTCTTTTTTAATTCAAAACTGTTCAAAATGTTTAAAAAAAAACAAAAACTCTTTGATACAAAATGAATAGTAAACTTATTTAAAGTGGGGAAATGGGTTTCCTTATAACTAGACGAAGTATCCCCCTCCTCCACCCAAATATACCATTCACACTATACTAATATGACGTCTAACCTGGGGATTGAATACAGATTGATTGAATTAACAAAAAAATTATTTCATACAAACGAAACTAGCTGTCAATAATATTTATTAAAACATTCTGACACTGTAACGTTAAAAACTAAAAAAAAATCACTCTTCTACCACAAAAATTGACCGAGTTATGACGTTTTGAAAAATCAAGATTTTGAAGGATTTCGCATACGGTCCCTTAAGCGATCTCTCGATTACGTCATGAAATAATGCAAAATCTTGATTTTTCAAAACGTCATAACTTGGTCAATTTTGTGGTAGAGGAGTGATTTTTTTTTAGTTTTAAACGTTACAGTGTCAAGAATGTTTTACTAAATATGATTGATAGGGCTGGGGGGCTGTATAAAAATTTAAATTTCGTTACTCTTTCAAAATTTGATTTTTTGAAAAAATTGAATGGACCCAAAATTCCTTTCATAATTTGGAGATTTTTCCTAAATAAACTATATGCGTATCTCTAACGGTTTAGAAATTAGCTATTGGTCCACGATTGGAGTGGACACCCTGAGTGTACTTCCATTCAATATCTGAAATTTAACTTTATGATTCATTTCATCTTCTACCCCAGCACCAATCTTCAATTTTGAAGGGAGGAAATAAATGGGTCGCCCCAATATCATAGCAAACAGCAAAATAGCACTGTTTCGCCTTGTTCTCATCGTTTTTTCTATTCTTTTCGCACAAAACTGAAAATAAATCAAAATATCAGACCATATGTCTGTGTCCCCATAACTATCTTCCCACATTATCTAGTGTGCAGCTTTTATTTAATTGTTTGTGTTCTTTTTCATTTTGTTGTAAAGGAAAGTAATGCAGCAAGATATATCTATATATGTATATATTAAACAAACACTGCTTTTTTGAGCACAACCTCACATGTTGTTTAACTTCTTTACAGATTGCTCCCCCCCCCCTTACCCTACCTTTCCACTCCAAACTTTTATTTTTTTTATCATCCCGCCTAGCCCCATTTCAAAGCCTTAGTCTCTACTGATGTCTGGTAGTGTTTCAGTTTGTTCTGTTTGTTACTCTTTCCTATTAGCTCATGAGCTTTGTCCAATAAGAGAAAAGAAAGGCAGTGATGGGGACTGACATATAACGTGACACTTTAATTTCTTTTCAGTTTTGTGTAAAAATAATGGGAAAACATTATGAGAACAAGGGGAAACAGTGGCTATTTTGCTGTTTGCTATGATCTTGGGGCGACCCATTTATTCCCTCCCTTCAAAATTGAAGATTGGTGCTGGGGGAGGGGATGAAATGAACCATAAGTTTAAATTCAGATTTTGAATGGAAGTACACTTTGTGAAGTTCGGATTGAAAACGAAACACTTCGTCTGAAAAACAATATATACCTAGGGGGAAAATAATCCTCAAATCAATCCCCAGGTGAGACGTCATATTAGTATAGCGTTAATGGTATATTTGGGTGGGGGAAGGGTTGTACTTTGCCTTGTTATAAGGAAGCCCATTTATCAACTTTAAACAAGTTTACTGTTCATTTTGTATCAAAGAAGCTTTTTTTTAGCATTTTAAACAGTTTGGGGGGAAAATGGTTGGGTCAGGAAGGAAGGGAGGGGGAGCTAACCAATCTACAAGTTAATGTTAGCTCACTTACCTAGAGTAAAAATAATAGTCAATTCAATCCCCAGGTTAGACGTCATAATAGTACAGCGTTAATGGTATATTTGGGTGGAGGAGGGGGATACTTCGTCTAGTTATAAGGAAACTCATTTACCAACTTTAAAAAAGTTTAGTATTCATTTTGTATCAAAGAGTTTTTTTTTTAACATTTTGAACAGTTTTGAATTAAAAAAGAGTGGTTGTGCGGTGGAGGAAGGGGGAGGGGGTGAACCTGACAAATCTATAAGCTCATGCTAGCTCACTTTAAACATATTCATGTTTGTTCACTACTTTTTAGACCATCACAAGCAAGAGAACTTAGTATTTAAATAAATAGAATCTAAAAAATATCATTTTTTTCCTATACAGTTTTATTCAAAAATTCAAAAAAATATGATCCCATTGAGATCCCAATCTAAAAATTTGTACAAACATAGATGAAATACACAAGAATTTTTGAGAATTTTTTCAAAAAAATTAATTATATGTTTTTTGAGAAATTTAAATTTGAAATTTAAATTTCATTTTTTGAAAAAGAAAATTTTTATCAAATTAGTCATGTTGCATATCAAATTAAGCGGCAACTAACGTACTTTAAAATGCCATTTACCAAATCGTTCTATCTATATTTGGTGCCGAGTTATGGTCCCTTTTATGTACCCTTATCCATGGAAAAACGAGGGTTTTTCCAAAGTTCAAAGTCTCATAAATGAAAAAATAATAGAGATAAAAATCCAAAAATTGAGACTTTTGATAACCTCAAGGGGTACAATTGATGAGCCAAATGTGAAAGAAATACAAAAATGTAAGGTAAAAAACGTTGGATCACTTGACATGGAATGACCCATAAGCGTTTTAAAAAGAAGGAAAATGGAATGCAGTGAGCTTTCTTGTGTTGAAAATAACCCGATTGTTATTCTTTTTTACAAAAAGAGTTCATTTTTGCGATCGCGATTTTTGTAAAGGGTTCGATTTTACGATCGCGGTTTTTGTAAGGGTTCGATTTTGCAGCGACGATTTTTGCTATTTGTTGCTTTTATTTTGCATTATTATTATCAATAAATTTTGCGATGTAGCCGTATTACATTCTGTTTCAAAAGGATAAACACCATCAATCGGAAAATTCGCGAATTCGCAATTCCCGCAGTTTTCACGACGTCGGTCGTTTATTGTAAATATTTATTCTTTATTTCACAATCAAACCATGCAAAAATACAGTAGAATGTATGAGTATTTACTTCTTTAGCGTCTGTTTAAAATAGTTGGACTGAATCTGAAAAATCTCCTCGTTTTTGAGTGTTTTTTTTTCCAAAAGTTGTTCGGGAAAATTTTTCGGAAATTCTGCCCCGCGTATAAGTCGACCCCCTAACTTTCAACTTCATTTTTTGGACTAAATTTTTCGACTTATACGCGAGTATATACGGTATGCATTTTTGTTCTATATAAAATGTTAGTTAAGTATTATGAATAGAGTATGAAACTGGTTAATTACTTTTGACTTGATCTTATTTATGACTGAGCAAATGGGTAAATTTTGCGGTTCATGTAGAAATATATAACAGTTTGAGATGTTGTTTACAAAAAAAAAAAAAAAATCATAAGGGTCCCAATGGTTTGCAAAATCAGTTAGTAATGCTCTAAAACTGAACTTTTCCTTGTTTTAGGCTGTACTTAAAGTTTAAATTCTTTTCTGTCTCTTCTGTAAAATTTTGTGCTTTTGAGTTGTATCACCTTTCTTACGTGAGCGATATTCTGATACTTTTTTTCGTTATTCATAAAAATTTGAAACATAAAGTGAAGCACTGTTTATACGATTTTAAAGGGACTGTATAAAGGAAACATGCAAATAAATATACAACTTGTTGGTTTACATCAATATGTATTGAACGCTTCTGGAACCCATTTAAAAACATATAAAATGTAAAACATATTAACATTGCTTTGTTAGTTGCAGTTTTAAAAAGTGGCAACTAACTTTAAAAAGTGGAGACTAATATAATTGAGTCCACTGGCCACTGGCTACTAACCAAATTTCCCAGTTTTCAGCTATATTACAGATGCAATCCATTATATTTTGCTCAATTCATTTTCCACAGGTGCCAGGTTTCCATTTATGTGCATCTATTTGCTCTTTAAAACTTTGGCTTTTAATTTCCATACATTTAAGTTTAAGGCTCGATTATGTTTCATAATATGAAGTATCAAAATTAAAAAATTAATAGTTTGTGCCTAAACGAACTGTCTGAACAAGAGAAGAAAGAAGCACTAAATTTTGCGAAATTGAAATATCCAAGCAACTCCATGCTTTCACTCGTGGTGAAATTCAGTGCAAAATCCTCACCTTTTGAGGAGCATTATTTTGATTCAAGTGTAATACAAGAAGTTACTCCATATGAGTGCTGGAAAAGTCAGCAAAATCAAATAAATGAATTCAACAATAAAGTGTTCACTGAAATTGAGCAGCTGATTACAGCAAAAGCCTCATCTGCAAGTGTTGAAAGAATAGTTTCAACATTTGGATTCGTTCAATCAAAAATTAGAAAAAAATTGCCAAAACATGGCAAAAAACACACCCACTTATATGCAAATGCATCGATTTATCAAAACCAGGGTGGGTCTATTCCCTTCCCCCCTCTAAATGACGGGCCTGTCCATTGACGCCAATTATTGCTAGATATTGATAGAATAAATATTTTTTTTTTTCAATTTAAATTAGATGAAAAAGAACACAATGAGATTAGTTAAATTTACAAGTTTTCAAAACGAATCTTCAATAATTCACCATGAAAGCTGTTTCCCAATGCAGTTAGTCAAGGTCTCTAATTTTCTTCTATAACTATTGAAGAAAAAAATAACATAAGAGAGATTTCTTTGGTGGAAAATGATACATTCATGAATATTTAAGGCAAGGAAATTTTGAACCAAAAACAACTATAATCATCACGCTAAATTTCAATGAGAGACCCCCTACATTAACAAGAGTCACAATAGCCCACCTGCGTGGGCTATTTCGGACTAGGCCCGCTTTGTACACACGTCATTCTTCTTTTGTTCATGAGAGTAGAAAGAAACCAAAATAAGGAAGTAAAATCTATTTGTCTGGGGGATTCAAATTGATTTGTTTCCAGCCCAGAGCCCCATTTGTTTAGATCTGCAAAGTGTTACAAACAGAAGAGTTTTTTGAACCTCTTTGAAGCTTAGGTGGCACATATATCTCAAGGTCAAGCTCACATCTGTCATAGTCAGAGTTTGCCAAAATGGAAGGGCTGCCGAGAGCCAAGGAGAATGGGCCCCTTGTTAGTTTGGTGCTTGGTTTTCCCTTCCTATAAAACTGATGAAATTTATACCACTCCAAATCCCGAACCGGGCCTCTAGTTTCCTAGGCTGACATTGTTTCTCGTCGACCCTGTAAAGTGAGACTAGCCTGAAAAATCTATTATTTTGGTAAAATGTTTTTTTTTTTAGAATTTACTGCATATTGAAAACATTTACTTCGAGAACAAAATAAATATTAAAACTACATTGATAAAAAAAAAGTCCAAATGTTGTCATCTTTTTTTCTGGACTATTTTTATTACTGGTTAGAAATTAATATTGCAAAATGAATTTCACATCAAATTAAAAATAATAATCTAAAATTTACTTGGTAACCAAAACAAACAATAATTATTTCCATAAATGTCGAAGATTTTTTAAATGTGTTGTTGGGAAAAATGCTTTGTTAAATTAAGCAAAAACAATTTGCAATCATTTTCAATAACTCACCACCAAAGATATTTTCCCCTTTAGTTAGTTCATCTTCAATTTTCTTTTATGACTGAAATAAGAAGAGAAATTACTTTCAACATTTTAATGGAACACTGTTTTAAAGTAAAGAAAGTGAATTTCAAACTGAAAACAAAAGAAATTGGTTGTATTTTAATTGATTTGTATCAAATATTCTGTTAATAGTTACAGTATGGATTTGCTACTTTGTTATACATGTGATAAGAAGTCCTGTCTGCAACCAGGCAAGCTGAAAGAAATGTCCTGACTGGTGACAAATAATGTCTTGCTTTGAAGTGATGATGCTTGACCTCTCCTCTTTTTCAAATTGTTCATTTTTATGAAGGGGTGATAAGTAGAGGAAAACTAAAGAACGGATTTGCAAATGTGTTATTGGCTCTAGCATAGCTTGAATATTGCACCCAGTTTAAGAAATTAGCCAAAGAGGCAAAATATTTTTATTTTGTGATGTCAAGGCAGATAGATGTCTTACAGGACAGGTTATGTTCTAAGAAAGTGGTTGGGCCTTAGTTTTACCGCTTCGAACAGCCATTGGTCAAAGACTGAAACGCCTCCGATAGTTCATTTTAATTAAAAATTGGTTTGAGTAGGGTTGCAATAAAGAACGCAAGCTTGTCCTTCTCACTTTTCCTCCAACTAAAAGCAGGACCAGACTTAGATAAAATGTAAAACTGTCTGCAAACTTAAATAATTTCTTTAAAATTTTCTGCAAAAAAAAAAGGGGGGGGGGGGGCTTCTGAATCCTAAAGTGCTACCAACAACAAAAATATCAAGTTGTATGAAGTGCAGGTTCTACCATGAGGTTGGTTGTCAATCCGTCATGATTAATGAATGGGTCAGTTTCGTATGTAACAAGCTACTGCCCCACAATGAACAAAATCAAGACATATTTCAGATTTTGAAAATTTGCATATGACCGATACTGTAGTGAATAGCCAGAAGATAAAGCAAGCATTCCAGCACGTGGCTTCATCAGTGAGAACGTTGTTAGACCTGGGTAGAGGTAAGCCATTAACCGAAAAATAGAATGGCCAGATTTTTGCATATCAGAAATGTGGGCTAAGTTATTGCGCTATTGCTGATAAAATAAAAAGGTCTAAGTCTGTTATTAATAATTTTTTGAAGAAACCTGCAAATTATTTCCAAAGACGATCTCCCAGGACACAAAGTTCTTTGACTGATAGACAAAAAAGCGTTTCCAATAAAAATCTGTCTCCAGCGGCTATTGTTGAAGATTTACTACTTCCATGTTCAAGAAGAACAGTACAGCGACTTATAGCAGCGCATCCGAACTTTCGGTACTCGAAAATGAAAGGGAAACCTCCATTGAAGGTAAAGCATAAAATGTGCCGTCTGGAATTTGCAAAAAAATATGTTGCATTTAGAGACAAATGACAAAATGTGGTGTTTTCAGACGAAAAGAAATTTCAATTGGATGGGCCAGACGCATTGCAATACTATTGGCATGATTTACGTCGAGAAAAGAGGTTCGATTCAAAACGTCAGTTCGGAAGAGGCAGTGTTATGGTTTGGGCAGGCCTTGCTGCTGGCGGAGTCACTCCAATAGCATTTATTAAATCAGATACGACATCATAAGATTATCAAGATGTTCTGGCACTTAATCTGTTACCTGAGGCAACTTCATCACCAACGGAGACTATACATTTCAACAAGATAACGCCCCTGTGCATACCTCAAGGTGCACAAAGGCGTGGTTCCTGGCTAATCAAGTGCATGTTTTGGACTGGTCTGCTAGAAGCCCTGACCTCAATCCTATTGAGAACTTATGGGGTATTTTAGTACGAGATATTTACAAAAATGGGAAGTGTTACAGCAATAAGGAAGAACTAAAGAAAGCAATTCAATAATCTTAGGAAAAAATTCCAAAAAACGTTTTAAAAACGTTGCCGGAGTCTATGACTGAGAGACTGGTTAAGGTTACAGAGAAAAAAGGCAATTTCACTAACTATTAATTTCATGTGTGTGATTAGGCCAATGTGGCCCTATAATTTTGTCCAAGTTCTTTTTTATGTTCAACTGAAAAACATGCAGTTTAGGTAATAATAATTACAGTCGAACCTCCATATATCGAACTTCCATATATCGAAATTTTCCATATATCGAACTTCTTGCAAATTCACATGTTCATTACATAGAAAAACTGTTTCTGTATATCGAAAAAATCTCCATATATCGAATTTTTTTGGCAGCGTAATTGGAGATTTTATTCCGCTTTTAGACATTTTACCTCACGAAAGATGAAAGTCAGGAGAAAAGGGAAGGTCGGAAAAGGTCACTGCAAACCCCACTGTCAGCTGTAGATAAAGTGTGGACCCCTGGAGTGGACAAACACGTTGTTTGTCCATTCTGGAATTCCCGGATTATCCCCTCCCTAGTCGTTTTCGAATTTTGGATGCAACCTGTCCTGTAGCAAAACCAGTTTCTATCTACCCCTTTTGTTTGGTGGTGATTCCCCTCTCTCCATGATTAGTTTCAGCGAAAATTGTTTTAACTAGTGCTGTGCCAATTCAATTTGATTTTGTTTTCCCTCTCGATTTACAATGTCAAAAAGAAAATGCCTTAGGGTTGCAGATAAAGTGGATTTGTTAAAGGACGTAGATAGTGGTATGAAATTAATATAATATTCATTAAATTTTTCATATTAGTTCATTTTTAATTCTTAACTTTCATCAAATATGATTAGCGTATATATTAGTAATGGAGTTTCATGTGTGAAATTTTGCTTTAATTTCAATGTTTCCGGAGTAATTTTCAAAAAACTGAAGTCCTTTCTATATATCGAAATTTCTATATATCGAATTTTTTTCCGACAATTTGCTACTTCGATATATGGAGGTTCGACTGTATTTGTTATATTTTCTTTTTCATAAATTATATTATATATGATGCTAGTTTTACTATGCTTTCTTTTCACAACAACTCGTACAGTTGAACTTCGATATTTCTTATGTTTTCTTCCTGGCCCTATATTTTTGTCTGGGACTGTAAGCTTTCAAACTTTGAAAAAAAATGAAAAATATCCTTTTTCACTCCCCAAAAACGACCTGTGGAATAGGTAGTAAGAATTTGAATATGTATGGAGCAAGAAGGCATTACATTGAACTTTAAAAAGAAACAAAAACTGTCTTGTTATTCGAAGGCATTAAAGAGATATAAGCCTTCTTAGTTAGATGATTGTTATGAAAAAAATACATTAAACTTGAGAAAAAATGAAAAATGGCCCTTTTCACTCCCCAAAAATAGCCTGTGGAACACTTTGTAAAAATTTGCAAATGCATGGAGGAGGAAGGCACTACATTGCCCTTTAAATCGAAACAAAAACTGTCTTGTTATTCTCAGGCATCAAAGAGATAAGGCCCTCTGAAAATTGAAAATAATTGCTTTAAGTTATGCTAAAAAATCTTGCATGAATTTTCAATTTTCAGAGGGCCTTATCTCTTTGATGCCTGAGAATAACAAAACAGTTTTTGTTTCGATTTAAAGGGCAATGTAGCGCCTTCCTCCTCCATGCATTAGCAAATTTTTACTAAGTGTTCCACAGGCTATTTTTGGGGAGTGAAAAGGGCCATTTTTCATTTTTTCTCAAGTTTAATAAATTTTTCCATAATAATCATCTAACTTAGAAGGTTTATATCTCTTTAATGCCTTCGAATAACAACAGTTTTTGTTTCCTTTTAAAGTTCAATGTAATGCCTTCTTGCTCCATACATTTTCAAATTCTTACTACCTATTCCACAGGTCGTTTTTGGGGAGTGAAAAGGGATATTTTTCATTTTTTTTCAAAGTTTGAAAGCTTATATCTCTTTAATGCTTTGGAATAACACGACAGTTTTTGTTTCATTTTAAAGGGCAATGTAACACCTTTTTACTCCATGCATTTGTAAATTTTTACTACCTGTTCCACAGGCCGTTTTTGGGGAGTGAAAACGGCCAATTTTCATTTTTTCTCAAGTTTAAGCAATTTTTTCATAATGAAGGACTACTGGCATCATCTAATTTTTTTCTGTGCTTCTAGTATCTATAACTGGGTGCAAGAGAAAAAAAAATTAGAACCCCACTGTCAGTCCTTCATATATTTTTTCATGCTTGAAATGACGAAAACGGCACTTTTTGAACCGTGAATTGACACGGGAAAATTTATAGTTAGGCTTAACCCAAATCGTTTCTTTTTATGCACAAATGAAAGTTCATTCTTTAAGCTTCAAAATAAGCCATGTTTGATCTTTCTACCACTTTAAGTAAATTTACCAGAGCTGTTAGAAAAAAGATCAAAAATGCCGAATTTTACTCATCGGCGGAACAAAAAAATGGCTATATCTCGAGAATAAAATTTTTTCAAGAAAAAAATAAAACAGTTTGGAGGTACAGAATATTGGTGCATATTTCCTACCAAGTGTGATCAAAATTAAAAATGGTGCGGCACGGAAATTTCTGAAAATTTGTTGATTTTATATGGAATGACCCTTAATAAATATGACCACGGCGAACTATTTCAAGCCTAAAATGTATGTAAACTATTCCAAGTAAGAGTTTTAAGCAGATAAAAAATGAAAAAAATTGTTAAAAAAACTTGGGCATAAATGGATTAATGCATTTTTAGAAGCGACAAAGTATGCAAATGGCAAAGAAATCTGTTGAGCAAAAATTTTAAAGAAATGTTCAAATAATTTATAATTATAACTGACATAACAACTCAAACTCTGAATAGGAAATTAAAATAAAACAAAAGGAATCCTTGACTTTGCACAATTCACATCCTTTTCTAATAGCTGCCTAATGTAGTAGATTTATTGGATTTTCTGAATTCTGGATTCTAATACTATCTAAAAATCCTTATCAACATTTTCAATCTCTTTATTTTTTGAAAATCTTCATAAACCTAAAGTAAAGTCCGATTTCAAAATCTAAGACTCATTTTAAAAAACATTCAAGGTTGGAATAGAGTCAGATACAACAGGATTGATATCTCTGAATGGATTGACATTAAAAATGACTAGCCTACTAGTAATCTATATACTAAAGAAAATTCAACAAGGCTCAAACTAATGGTAAGAATAAAAGTATCACTAATTTTCATACAGAGCTTCTGTAAACTTTTCTATTTGTTAAGAAACACCAACAAAGTTTTAGCACAATTTTAGAAATGTTAGGAGGTACAAACTTTATTAAGAATTTTATGGGGAATGCAAACTGTGTCTAGTATATTTTGTTTGACAATATTATGAAAACCTGCGAATCATAATAGAAAGTAGAGGTAAAATATTATAAAACTTTCATTTCAAAACCAGTGGAATATTTTGAAAACACTCATTTTAAGCTTTACAGTAATAACAGAGGAAAACAAAACTGCAAATTAAATTTTGACGAACTGGATTCCACTTTTAAAGGAATTGGGTAGGGAAAAGTTGACAAAATTGCCCAAAAACAATTTTAAAAAATTACCAGATTTTGACATCGAGTACGCGACAAAAATTGAATTCGGTGCGATCTCAAAAAACCAATAGAACCAACCAAATACTACAATAAAAGGAAGACGTAACAAACATACCTGATCATGCCACTTTGAAAAAAGAACTTTGTTCTTTTCCTTTCTTCTTACAGCGTTGTTCGCTTTTGTCTAGACATGCATACTAGACAAACCGCTTTGATCAGGATTTTTATTTCATTCGGCGGCCAAGGCGATTTCCTTTGAAAAGAAAAACGGAAACTAAGTCTCTTCTCTCCATACTTGTTTTTCAAGACCTGTCAAAGACCTTGTCACCTGCCTTTTAAGGGATTCAAGTGAAACAGCACTGCGATCGCTTCGAATTGCAATCGCTACTGGAAGTGAATTACATTATCATCAACTTAACTTGGCATGACGTCACTACGGGTGGAGCCAATAAGAGCTAACAAGCACTCAGCGATCTCCTCTTATTCGCCAAGTAGGCTGTGACGTTTTATCTAGCTCGTTTTTCATAGGCAAACGTCTCGCTGACGTCACGATGTTTTTATCAAGAAACGTTCTAATGTAATTCATTTCCAGTAGCGATTGTAATGTGCGATCGACTGTTTCACTTGAATCCCTGCCTTAGTCAAATCAATTTCAGTTTTAACAAAATCATTTGCGGCAAAGTTATTCATTCCTAATGCTATTTGAATTCCCATATTAAAAACTATAGAACTAGGGCCTCCTAGGGCTTTTGCAGGGCTGCGGAGTCGGAGGAAAAATGACCGACTCCGACTCAGGGATTTTAAAACTTCCGACTCCAACTCCCGACTCCTGCTTTTTTACTTCCTTTTACGCAGTAAAGGAAGTATTGTGATCGCGAAAAAAAAAATCTGGTATGGGTCCCACACTACTTCCTTTTACGTGTAAATTTCTTTGTAGATGCCTTAGTGTTAAAATAGTGCTAGGAGTGAGCAAGATAGCAATTTGAACATTTATACCCCTAGTTTGCCACGAAACAATGAAAACAAATGTTTTACAATGATTCATTTTCTAAATATCGCCGATTTTAACATCATTCAGTGGATTTTTCACGAAATATCGCCAATAGCGCCAAATTGAACCCAAATTCAAAAAATATTTTTTTTGCCAAATTTGTCACCAACTTGGCGATATGTCGCCAAGTTGGTGTCAAACACTTGGCGATCAAAAACTTGGCGACATATCGCCAAGTGGTCGCGCCAATTCATATCACTTAAGTCTGCATTGAAATTAACACTGATTTACCCCCAAAAAGGGGTAAAACACCCCCTTGGGAACATTCAAATGCAACCACAAGGGGAGGTGCACAAAGGGACCATCCTCAGAGCCTACATACCAAGCTAGAAGCTTCTATGGCATTTAGTTTTTGAGTTATGCGACCCACATACACACATACAGACGTCACGAGAAAACTCGTCGTAATTAACTCGGGGGTGGTTGAAAATGATTTTTCGGCTTTTTATATGTTGGCAGGTACATATGCACGTGCTAACAGGTCGAAAAAACGACTCAACATTCATTCAGGGGTGAGCAAAATCAAAATTTGGACCCAAATTTGAGTGATTTTTTTTTCGCGATCACAATACTTCCTTTACTACGTAAAAGGAAGTAAAAATCACTCAAATTTGAGTCTAAATTTTGATTTTACTCACCCCCGAATAAATGTTCAATAGTTTTTTCGACCTGTCAGCAGGTGCATATGTACCTACCAACATATAAGCAGCCGAAAAATCCTTTTCAACCACCCCCGAGCTAATTACGACGAGTTTTCTCGTGACGTCTGTATATACGTATGTGTGGATGTATGTGGGTCGCATAACTCAAAAACTATATGCCGTAGAAGCTTCTAGCTTGGTATGTAGGCTCTGAGGATGGTTTAGTTCTGCACCTCCCCTTGTGGTTGCATTCGAATGTTCCCAAGGGGGTGTTTTACCCCTTTTTGGGTAAATCAGTGTTAATTTCAATGCAGACTCAAGTGATATGAATTGGTGCGACCACTTGGTGATATGTCGCCAAGCTTTTGGTCGCCAAGTGTTTGACGCCAACTTGGCGACATACCGCCAAGTTGACGACAAATTTTGCGAAAAAATTATTTTTTGAATTTGGGTTCAACTTGGCGCTCTTGGTGATATTTTGCGATAAATTCACTGAATGATATTAAAATCATAGAAAATTAACCATTGTAAAATATTTTTTGCATTGTTTCGTGGCAGATTAGGGGAGTAAATATTTGAATTGTTACCTTGCTCACTCCAAGCACTTTTTTTAACACTTAAGGCAACTACTAAGAAATTTACACGCAAAAGGAAGTAGTGTGGGATCCATACCAGATTTTTTTTTTATATTAGTTTTTTTTAACCCAAATGTGAAGAGGAAAAAAACCCCAAACAAAGGTTGAAATATATGAAGTCCATTTTTAAAAGTTTCATTTTTATTCATAGTCGTAGCCAGGACTTACTTTAGGGGGGGGGGTAGCAAGCTGGAGTATTCCAGTTGGAGGTCATGTAAGATCATTGTGACCTCTCAAAAAGTTCAATTTTCTCAAGAATTCTCGCAGGTAATTTCACCACATTTACCTCAATTCTCGGAGGTCATTGTAACCTCCCAAAAAGTCCATTTTCTCCAGAGCAAAAGACAAGTGCCGCTCTTGTCATTTGACTCCGTACAAAACTAATCCTTTTCTCGTTAAATGGCCAGACTTTATTTTAACACATTGCATTTTTGCTGCGAATATTTTTCATTCAGATTGCATAAGCCCAAACATAGCAATTCGTTTCACAAAGCAGACCCGGCATTTTGAAGTCCTTTTTAATGATCCTAGATGCTTAGGATTTGGATATTGGAAGCTGAAAATTTGTATCTGTTAGTTTTAAAGATTACGTTTTCCCCTCCATAAAATTTCATCCAAATCGGAGGTGGTCGGAGTCGGAGTCAACATGTTTTTCAGCGAATCCGACTCCTTTGGTCCAAAATCAGTCCGACTCCGACTCCGCAGCACTGGGTTTTTGTGCGTGCGTCTTTTCTTTTTTGCTGCCTCCCGCCCTTTCCACCACCGTCTTTTTTTTTCCAGCCTTTTACTGCTCCTGCTTTTTCTGTGTAATTTTTTGGATTGACTTTTGCAGGGGATGGATATCAAGAGATGGATTTATTGAGGTCTTTTCACTGCGGTGTAGAATATTCCCAATTTAAGGGGGTTTCTCCCCCGTGAAATTTTTTGAAAAATTGATATAACATTCTGCATTTTAAATCCTTATAAGGGGTAATGGGGACTACAAAAATGAGAAAAAAATAGGGAAACAAAAGCCTCCAAAATATAATGCATTCTTTTGTAAACTCTGCTCAATTAAAAAAATAGTTACACAAATGTGTGATTTACATTAATCGACAGAGAGGAAAAGAAAATATAAACACATTATCTCTTGCTTACATTGGTTTTCAGTATAGTTACATACAGTGAACTCTCACTTATACACCGCCTCATTTATGCGCCTTTTTCACTTATACGACGATTTTAAATATCCCCAGCACATTCCATAGCAATATAATGATATACTTCGCAGCAGTTTAACTTGGCAGTGACGTCACTACGGGCGGAGCCAACAGCGTGACGTTAGCCTATGAAAAACGAGCTAGATAAAACGTCACAGCCTACTTGGCGAATTAGAGAAGAGCGCTGACTGCTTGTGAGCTCTTATTGGCTCCGCCCGTAGTGACGTCACTGCCAAGTTAAACTGCTGCGAAGTATAGTATCATTCGTTTATGCGTCGTTCAAAATATAAATAGTTCACTTATGCGCCGAATTTTAAGTTAAATGTTAAAAAATATATTTATTTTGTTTAAAAAATAAGCATTTAAGAGGTGTTGCTGAAACATTTGTCTGCAATATTTTGGCAAATTAGCGCTCTAATAATGTTAATTTTGTATTTTACGATTGATCCCAATACTGGGTTTCAATTCAATTTTCTGAAATTTATTTAACAGAATCAGGGACTGAGAAACATTAATCGGCATTTCTAAAACATAGATTTGCAATAAAAATGAACAAAATGGAATAATAGGATAATTATAAACATGACGTACAGTAAAATAGACAAGTCAAAATATAAAAATCAATTGCGTTATTGCATCGTTCTTTTTAAAGTGTTTCATTTCGGAACATGTTTTGTATTGTTTTTAAAACTAGGAAAGGAAACTTTCTTCTTCTTTTAAACTTTGGTAAGATCTCTGTTGATTTCTGTAAGCAACAAAATTGTTCCTTTTTTCTCTTTTGGCTTTTTTTTGTGCATCTCCCCTTGGGGTTGCATTCGAATGTTCCAAGGGGGTGTTTTACCCCTGTTCATTTCAGTGCAGACAAAAGTGATATGAATTGGCACGACCACTTGACGATATATTGCCAAGCTTTTGGTAGCCACGTATTTGCCGCCAATTTGGCGAAAAATTTGTTTTCTTTTTTTATTTGGACTCAATTTGGCGCTATTGGCGATATTTTGCGAAAAATCCACTGAATGATGTTAAAATCGGCGATATTTAGGGGATTAATCATTGTAAAACATTTTTTTTGCATTGTTTCGTGGCAAACTAGGGATATAAATGTTTGAACTGTTATCTTGCTCACTCCAAGTATTATTTTAGCACTTAAGGCATCTATTAAGAAATTTACACATAAAAATAAGTAGCGTGGGGTCCATACCAGATTATTATATCATACTTTGAAGGAATTATAGTTGAATTACAACTAAAATAGAGCATTTTTTCTGCTATATCAATTATTTTAGAAATGAACTTTTAATTTTATACCACGGGCAAAGCCGTGCGGGTACCGCTATTAATGCATAAAAATTCTATGTATTCCGATAGATTGTCGTACGTAGAGACGGTAAACAAACCAAAATACAAGAATGAAGAAACCTGCACTATTGACCAAATTAAGATAACATTCACAGCTTTATCAATTTTTGAGGTAAGGTAACGAATTTTGTTATAGTCTTGAAGGTGCATTTTAAAGTTTTTTGACGGCAATTTCAACTCTTGTGCAAATTCTCGGATGATTTCCTTTAAGTTCCACGAAAATGCACAAAACAGAATACTGAAGACTGCAAACGGAACTAAACACGAGAAAATTCTCGTTGTGAGTATTATAAATGTAGAAATTCTGCGCACTTCAAGACGAGGGCGGAAATTTTCAAACAGAAATGAGAACAAAGGGAAATTTGTTTCCAGAATTTTGGCAAGATGCTGTATTTCATATTCAACTATTGTGGAGGCGATGAAAAATAGGAAGAAAAAGAGAAGTATAACTATACATGGGCCATTCTCCACTGTAAACCTTCTGAACCTCAATTTTTAAAATACGTATTTGTGTTTTTTATGTATGTAATATTAAAATATGTTAGTTGAACGTTAGGAAATAAGATAAAACACTTGTTTTAACAGAATTTTTATTTTGAAATCAATTCTGGAAATTCAGCATTACGTTTTTTTCAATTTTCTCCTTAAAATTAACATATTTTAATGTTATTGTCTAATTTGAAAGAAATTATAACACTTAATTTTCTTTCGCCGTTAAATATATCTACATAGTGTATCTTTTAATGATCGAAGGAAAATAAATAAGTATCAACATATTTTTTTTAAAAAGAAGGATTTTTTAAAACAATAATTGGATGTCCCGTGCGTAACCCAAAAACATGGTCTTTTTTGTTTTCCAAGCTTAATTTTAGAGCAAAACAGAAACTGCTTTGGATTTACTTTTATTCACCCATCAAAATTTATGCCCAAAACCCTTTTTAATGAAAGTTAAATATTAAATGAAATATAAGCATTTGCTTTCCTGTCCCGTGCGTAACCCAAATACAGTCCACTCCGGATTTTCCGCGGAGTAAGGAGGCACAGCAACCGCGGATAAGCAAATGCGACGGATAATCCAAAAAATAGGTATAAAGATCGACACTAGTGTATGTAAAAGCTTTCTTAAAAAGTCAAAAATACCACTCATACATTTAAATTAAACTAAAAATGAGAACATTGGATGAAAGAAATATCTTTAAAAGCTAAAAACG
Organism: Uloborus plumipes; assembly: GCA_038373865.1. Classification (NCBI taxonomy): domain Eukaryota; kingdom Metazoa; phylum Arthropoda; class Arachnida; order Araneae; family Uloboridae; genus Uloborus; species Uloborus plumipes. Next base: position 51,865 of record JAXGGA010003630.1, read on the forward strand.
ATAAATGACAAATTTGCATTTTTCTGTGTTAAGTAAATTTTCACCATGAAAATAAAAGGGAAAAGGAAATAAAAGTGTTAAAAGCCCGCGGATAATTCGAATCGCTCATAATCCGACCGCGGATAATCGAGAATTTGCTGTATTTCTAAAATTATAATTCAGCTACGTAATTTCACTTGCCAATATTTACGCTACTAACTGATTTTCTCTGAACATTATTTACAGGTGTTGCAGCATTTAGAAAGAACTCAAAACCTGAAATAGGTGTATGCTTCATGCCATGCATCTTTGAAATGCCTGGTCTTGCATTTACTTTTGACCAAACTGTCTCCCTCTTTATGTCTCTATCTAAACACAGCATGACTTTTGTTGATGTCATTCCTTTTTTTACAACGCTCGCAAAGTCTTCGGCCGACTGCACAATTGGGGCATTTGATTTTTTGGATATTACTGCCCTTCTGATTTTACTTTGCCCCCAATTGCCACTCACTTGCTAAAAACATTTTATAATTATGAAGTCAATAATAAATATTATAAATCGTGTACTAGTCACATTTAAAAAAACACTAATTATGCAAAATACCTTCTTTTTTTCTTGAACTTCACTTAAAATGGTTCACGCTAATGAATACAATAACTTTTATTTCATTAGAAATACAATTATTATACATATTTTCAAATTATTCCAGCTGATATAGAATATCATTCAGACGTGTCCCGTGCGTAACCTTGGGTTTGTCCCGTGCGTAACCCAAATGCAATAATTTTGTAAATTTACTAATTTATTTATTTGATTAAAGTGTAGCATTTTTGGGAAGAAGCACTATTTAGCTGTTAGGAAAAAAATACAATGATTAGATAGAAGTTCTAAATTCACAGGGTTCGTGAGCTATAGAAGTAAAAGTGGAATTTTCTTTTCTTTCCGAGTCCCGTGCGTAACCAGCATAATCAATCATTTTCTACATATTTAAACAATAATTATAATTTTATTTTGCACTTAAACTTCAAGAATCAATCTTGATTTATAATAAAACTGCAATAAAACATGAATGCACAACCTTTTCCACTGATTTTATGAACTTCAAAAGTCTGCAAATGTCCCGTGCGTAACCGGAGAATGGCCCACATGCTTTTTTAATGGATTTTCTGGCAAGGATGTAATTTTTCTGAAAGCTTTTAGAAACTGGAACCTTTTCAATGAAACGAAGGGAATTTCTAATGTTCTTTTCTTTAGAAAGAAAACTTACACGGAACCAAATTCCACTTATTGGAAAGAAAGCAAGTGACACATTTTTTGGATTGATTCCATCCAAGAATGCACTTGCTGCCACAATTGATGAAATGAATATTAACATACTCAATATTCTACAGAAGAATAAGCATATACACTTGAACGTTTTTAGTGAATTGTTTAGTTTATCATAAGTATCAATTCCGATGCACAAGAGTAAGAACCTTATTGGTCTATACAGAGAAATCGTTGCAACTGTTTCTTGGATTTGGGAGTTAAAGAAAATGTTGAGGTGGTTTTTATTTCGACTGTAAGCAATATTTTCTTGATTTTCCATAACGTTTGTTTCTACAACAGCCTTGAAATTGAACATTTTTCTCAGGATTTCGATTCGTTTGGGTTATATCATCTACTACGGATATGTGCAAATGAAATCAAACCTAACTGTTTAATTAGAATCAAAGTCATCATTCTTGTACCTTTTTTAAAACCACAATAAAAATATGACAATTTGTAACTCGTAAAAAGCGACTGAATACAGTTTTCAATTACACTGCTTTCTACTTGGTTTTTGTATAGATGTTCAGGACATCGAATATCATATTTGAGGTTAACTCGAAATAGATCAAATGTATTTCGCTCAAAGCCAGTTATTCTTCACAAATTTCTCTCTTAGACTTGCAATTTGCACTGCGTTCTAAATCTAAAATCCAAGTTCGTACGTAAATTTTAACTAACAATTCAAAGTCGGGGAGATCAGTATTTCAACGCATTTTTTTTCGAATTCAATCAACAGTAAATTTATATTTTACTTCAAACAGGAATCTAAGCCCCACAGGTATGAGAGGCAGACTTACATTCTAAAGAAGTTAAGTAAGGATCTCTTCATTTTCCATGAAAGCCACTTTTTAAACTGTGATGACAATTTCAATTCTAAATCTTACGAGTTTCCTTTCCTACGACTATTGATGATATGGGTGTTTATTTGAAGATAAACTGACTGTTATGAATTATTATATTAGAAAATGTAAATCTCCCGTATGTTTTAAATACCGTCTTTCTATCTTTACATTGATGAATACTATGTATCATAACTAATAAAATATTTTTGGAAAAAAAAATAGAACCGACTTCAGTTGGGAATTGCTCTAAAAAGTAAAAAATAATTTTTTTCTTTGAACACCATCGAAACTACTTTTAAACATAAGTTTTGAAGTCTGCGCAAAAACAATAGGTAAAATGATATTTAACCATATTTTACTAACATTTTTTCAAAGAAACCATTGAAAATTAAAAGCAGAATATTTGTACCATTACACGAATGTGTGGTTATCAATGAAATGAATCCGTTAAAATTTATATTTATAGTTGAGTTGTAGTTGCGTATAATTCCATACATAGTTTTTGCGCCGACTTCAAAACGTATGTTTAAAAGTAGTTTCGATGGTGTTCAAAGAAAAAAATTATTTTTTACTTTTTAGAGCAATTCCCAACTGAAGTCGGTTCTATTTTTTTTTCCAAAAATATTTTATTTCATTCTTTTTAGTGTAAATGCACTTAAAATAATCAAAATATAGTTCAAAAACCATGCAGCTGTTCAAAAAACTTGCAGACCTGGACTCGATCTCATTCCATCAGGAATTTCAAACCGACGCTTTTAACCACTTGACCATCGGGTCGCTCAGTGAAGCAAGGATTTACGATAGCACATATTGTTTTTAAATAACATGAAATTTTAGTTTTTCGATCATAACTTTTTTTCTAGTGAACAAATATCGTCATATGAATATATGAGTACATGGTACCTAAGATAACCATCTCCTATCGATTTAAAAAAAATCGTCCAAATCGGTTCAGTGGATCAGATGTTATTGCGAACAAACAGACAAAAAAACATACGCTTTGAATTGAGAACCTCCTCCTTTTTTGAAGTCGGTTAAAAATTGAAAGTAAAAGTAAGTAATTTGAATTATGGGAGAAGGAGTTAGAGTAAGACTTGGAAAATTGGTGCAAGTTTTTGCTTTTCATGGAAAATAATTTTCAACTAAAGTGGACTGTTTAGCTTTTTTCAAACGCCACAAATCAAAATCTAATTTTTTAAAAATGTGTGTCACTTTAATGATCGTTCATACCCCCCCCCCCTCGCAGTGCAAAAAAACATTACACAGCAGATTTTTCCCAATAACTCAACACTCATGGTGTTTGATACATTTTGTCTGTTTGTAATGATGTTTTTTGGTCACAACCAATATGAAAATCGAAAAAAATAGTTACTTTAATTTTTAACATATATTTATCATCTTCAGAATTTTTGACTTTTAATTTTACCTTGAATTTGACGTAAATGCAAGGTATAAAATACAGAATTTTATAAAGGTGCAAAAATTAACATAATATAATTGATTGTGTATATAATTTTTGAAAAAATAATATAGGTGCCGCAAATCAAAAACCATTTATTGCCACAATAGATTCAAAGCCCCCCAAAAATGGCGCAAACGTCCATAAGAAAATTCTACAGCATTTAAGGACCCCATTGCCAATTTTAACAAAGATCCGACCAAAACTGACATTTTGTACCATAAAAAAATATAGGGCACATTTCCATGGGAGGATGTACCTGCATAAGGACATTACAATCATTTAAATCATTAAAAAAAAAAAAAAAACATGCAGCTATTCGAAAAAATCCTTGCAGACCTGGACTCGATCTCATTCTATCAGGAACTTCAACCTGACGCGCATAGCCACTTGACCATCGGGTCGCTCATTGAAGTAAGGATTTACGATAGCAGATATTGTTTTCAATGACATGAAATGTTAGTTTTTCTATCATAACTTTTTTTCTAGTGAACAAATATCGTCATATGAGTACATGGTACCTAAGTTACACCATCTCCTATCGAGTAAAAAAAAAATTGTCCAAATCGGTTCAGTAGATCAGATGTTATGTGCGAACAAACAAAAAAAAAAAAGTATACGCTTTGAATTGAGAACCTCCTCCTTTTTCGAAGTCGGTTAAAAATGAAGAAAGTCTTTTTCGATTTTCGTAATAATTAATGACGCCAAACATTAAACTTATTTCATACTGCAAATAAAGCGGCACTGCCAGTCTACCAAACGTGTACTCTGTAAGCACTTTTAAAACCATAAGCTAGCTGTTTCTAAGAAACTTGCTAACGATTTTTCTCTAAGTGGATCCAATGTCATAGACACTTTAAATCCATTTTTTGAAGACATACTAAATACGAAACTTGCTATATAAGATCTTTTTTTTTAACATAAGTTTGTGATTTGATATCAATATAGTTTCTAAAAGTAAGACATTTATAGTTCATACCCAACAAAGTACCACCACTAAATCTGTATCGAGGGTCTGTAGCACGACAAGAAATGTTAAATAATGCCTGAATTTTTTTTCAAAGATATTTTGTATACTGGTTTCAAATAGTGTTTAATGGACAGGAAAAATAATTAAAAAAATATCATGAAAGAAATAATTTTTCTATCAATAAAAGAAAAATCGTCCCTAAAAAAGGACGATATAGATACCAGAGGGCACATGCTTTTTGACTAAATTTTTTTTTCTGCCTACGATTTATTATTTAAAAAGACATTTTATAAGAAGAAATAAAAGCAGCAACTATCATAAACTGGAAAGCTGGGAATAATTTTAAAAACTTAGTTTTTTGTTCTTGAGATTGTGAACGATGTAATTCTTGATAAAGATCATAACAAAACGGCTACAGAACACACTTTACAATGGTTTATGTGCTGCAATCTGTAAACAGTGAATTGAAACAATACCAAAGTAATAATTGAACATTATATTATTTGGTTGAAATGTTCATTTTTGGTAAATTTTGACACACTTTTTGAACCGTCCCTAAAAAGAGACGCTGGCATTAATGGTTGATTCTAACTGTTCCTGACCACAAGATAAACATTCTTTGTTAATCTGGAAGCTAGCAGTTGCAAATGCAGAAGTTTTATCTTATATAGTCGACATTAAAGGTGTTTTTTAATAAAGTTTTTTTTTAACATTAGCCGTTTGTCAAGATACTAAAAATTTCAAGCATACTAATTTAACTGGCTAAAACAGTTCTTCGGATGAGTACCGAGTAGGTAGCTTCAAATGCCAGTTACATCTTAAAGCATTATCCTACCATTATTTATGTTCCGTGATATCTATCGTTATTGCTCAATACATAAAACTATAGAAAACGGTTTTAACACAGTAGATTTTACTTCGCGAGTTACATATTTCCCTCTACCGAAAATAGTTTTAAGTTTTGGTAAATTACTCACATTAAATACTTTTTTCACAAAGAATAGTTTGAATACTGAATGAATAGTGATTCGCGTGCTTCATATTTTACTTAGTTACAGTTCTCTAAATTAAATTTTGTAAGGGACAATGTCTGTATTATTTGGTCAAACATAAAGCAATGAACGATAATAACAAATACATCTTTACGTTTATTAAAAAGAAAACAAATCGCTGTTGACTTCAGAAATATTACATTGATTTCAATGGAGTTATATCGGATAGGGGTAAATTAAATTAAGCAAAATTATTTTAAACTTACGCTTTATCACCAATTTGCATTAAAATCAAACTCATTTGGCACGAAATAATTTTCTTGTCATACTAACAAAACCTTGATTTGATTATAGAGTGAATAAATCAATATGAGACAGTGAGAAGCAAAAGGAGGGTAAATGGCTATTTTAAGTTTTGAGTAAAATATGTTTAAAGATCAAATCGTTAGTAGGTTTCACGTGTCAGAGCTACTAGTACCAGCTCTTGCCCCACAAAGAAATCAGAGTCTTACCATCTGCAATATTTCCCTCTTATTTTTTTAAGTTTGACAGTTATACCTCTTTCGTCTCACTGTCTCAGTCATGTAAAGCAATGAAATACTCTCCTTCAAAGTCTAAAAATAGTTGATTATAGTATCACTCATTGTAAATTAAATTTATTTCATAAGCTAGTATTTTTTATCTGCTTTCGTACCTAAAAGATATTTTGAATTTTAAATGCTTTCCATGAAAAGTTTTCCCATTTGAAGCAAAATGTTTTCAAATCGAAGAAAAATAAGAAGGTAATGATTTTTATATGGGCGATTCTCTGTAAACTCGTCATTTTCCCCACGAAATCACTCCGGGCACGGTTTTTTGAAATGCTCGTATAATTATAATACTATTGCTCAGAAAATGAATCTATTACTTAGGTTTGAAAGAGGGCCAATTGAATTTTGTGTTTTTCTGATAAATCATGATAGGGGGTAAGTCCCCCGCCCAGTATAACTAGGCAGGGGACTGTACCAGGTGACTGTGTTTTTGCTCTTTGTTGCGTAATATCTGCAAAACTAATGGAACATAATTAATTACGAGACTACCTATAAATTGAGGCACAAATCGTGAACATAATAACTAATATGTTTCATAATTAAATTAATTGACATTAATAAAATCACTTCCCAGAGGAGTTTTCGCAGCGACCCTGATGCATACTTTTATCACAAATGTAGCTCTCAAACTAAGCAAAGTAGCGTTTCAACACCGTTCTCGGCGATTTCGGCAAATTCACACTGACTACTTTAAACTTCATACCAAAAAGAATTTGCAAAAGTTATAGATTTTTCATATTACAGCTTTGAATTTGTTTCAGGGGACTGTTTAAAAAAACTCCGGACAGAAGTTACATGACAATTTTAAGTTTTAGAAATACATAATTATACCTTATTTCATAAGAAAAATCTAGCTTCATTATTCTATTTTTGAATATTAATTGCCAAATTTATGTAGTGTTAATAGGTTTTTTGAAATACTATCTTTAACAGTTAGACTATGGGATTGGGACAGCCAGGGGACTGTGTTTTTGGCGCTTAGATATTGTCCAGAAAAAAAAATTAAAGTGTTATCACTCCGATTGGGCCACAAAGTATTAATGCTTTGTTTGTATTAAGAGCGATAATTACCTTATTACACTTTATTATTTTTAAAATACTCAGTCCGGACAGCCAATTACCATTTTACAGAGAATCGCCTATATAACTGACCACATATTTTTTACAACATGTAAAAAGAAAATGTTTTATAACTCTAAATGTGAAAAGTATGGGTAAGGTCCCTGCTCCACATCAGCGGAAAACGCGACCTTAACCGAAGGCAGAACCCGAAAATCCGAGTACTTTCCATACGAACACTATTTAATCCAGTCTACGTTTCTGCTTTACGTCAATGTGGAGCTTGGCGCTAAATGTTTCCAAAAAAAAAATAAGAAACTTGAAGTTGAGCAATATAATTATTGATTTTGCCTAAAACCTTAGCATTTCCACACAAAATCATAAATTTGAATGGAAAGCATACATAAGCTGCTTCAACTTGTGTGTTTCAACTTTCGTTTTAACTCTTGGATTAAAAATAATTTACTCAGTTCAGAGGTTAAAACCAAGGCCGTAGCCAGGATTTTTTTTCGGGGGGGGGGGGTTCGAAGTGAAGAAAGTTTGTTTGAAAAAAAAATAAACAATGCAACTTTTATGACGCAATGGGAGCAAAGGCTGTTCGTACGAAGGGGGGGGGGGGCAAGGGGGCACCTGCTCCCCTTCACTTCCGAAAGTAAAGGGGCCCTGCCCTTCACTTTTTAGAGCGAAAAATTAACGGTCGGTTATTTACTGGGTGGATTGATTTATTTCATGAAAATTAAAAACTGAAAATAACACAAATGTTTTTTTTTCCTCATCTTATTTCACAAGAAAGGAACTTTGAATTGCAAAGGGGATATCTACAATAAAATCCATCCTGCATTTCAGACTGTATTAAAGTTTTTGGAGGTCATTTGTTAAAATCCAATAATATAGGCAAATTTTACAGAAAAAAAAAACAACTTTAGGGTGCCGCCCTAAGCTCCTCACAAACTTCTTTTGATCCCCCAATTTCTTGGTGCACCAGCCACCTATGATTGGGAGTATGTTGGACTAACAGGAAGGAGAGCGAAGTTGAGGTAATGGACAAGATGTTAATCAATAGGCTTTTGGGAAGAAGGAAAGGAGTCTTTGTCCTCTCCTGCATTATTTTTCAAATAAATTTATCAGAATTTATGACGACATGTTTGAAAAATTGAAGAAAAGGTAATTAAAGAAACTCTGCGACTTGGTGACCTTCTCTGCGACTTGGTGACGTGGGATCCGTGGGACCGAAGGAAGGAACATAAAGGAGTGCGACGATAAATTGCTATGTGCTATAGGGGTCGAGAAATATAGTACAAAACACTTCGCACCCAGAAAACAAAGAATGCATTTTCGTTAACTCATCACCTCTCCATTGATAATAACAATAACTGATTTAAACATCTGTATCTGTTTTTACTGTGATCAATGTGTTAAGAGATAGAAGTTTTTAAAAAATCTTATACTTTTTGCTAATTTGTTCGCAGTAAGCCCAAAAGGGGACCACACTTGTTTTGTGGCGTAAAGGAGAGGATCTTCTGTCTCTTTCCATGATAAGTAAATCTCAACGACAAGTGCCATAAATTTTGTTATCCCTTTAAAGATTATAGACCAGCAGGAGAGACGGAATAATTTAAGTTTTAAGTTGAAAAGATAGAAAATACTCCTTTGGCGAAATAGTGCGCAGAACTATGGGTCATTCCATGTCAAGTGTCCCAAACTTCGAGAAAATCCTCACTCGACCCCCTCCGATTTTAATGAAAATTTTTTTGGATGTACATATAAAACTTGCATGAAACCATACCAAATTATAGCTCTATAAGCCATATGGTTTAGACAATAAAAATTATTTTAGAAAGGCCTCTTTTTCGTGTCTTGAAAAAAAAAAATCACCAAATCGTCAAGTTTGTGCTTTTATTGCTCGCGATCTAAGACGATTATCAGGCTCAAATTTAGTGATTCTGATCACTGTTTATGGTAGAATAGCCTACTTGTGTAACAGAAGCTCCACGCACTGTAGATTTTTTGCAGTTTTCTGCCAAAAGTTAGTAAAAAATCGTATTTTGGCAAATTTGACCACAAGTTATCAGCTTGTATCTGCTGAGAGAATGACTTTCTGAAGCTAATTCTTTCCTCGTTTGTAACATGATAGTTCGTCCGAAAGGTGTGCAAGTGGCATCTTGATAGCTCAAATAATTGCTGAATTATGCGAGTTGAAATTCCAGTCAAATTTCTTTTTTCTCAATTTTGTCTCAATTTCAAAGGGCAATATCTCGCAAAGGTCATCTTGAATTTCAATTTTCTTTACATCATTGGAAAGAACACACTTTTCTTAACTAAAAAAAAGTTATTTTTATTTTTGAGACAAACCAGTTTCAAGGGGATATTGCAGATCAAAAATGTGTACGTCATTCAACGTGAAATTAAAGAAAAAAAGACATTGACCTCAAAAGTTGATGTCAATTTGTTCTATTAAAATTTACAGGAGCTATTGTTTTTATGTTCTGATAAAAAAAAACCTTTTTTAGATATTTTTGAATTTTGTGTGCGCATCCGTAATAACTCAAAAAATGGAAAAAAATAAAGTTTCGTTTTTAACAGAAATAATTATCTTCTTATCGCTGCTATAAGAGCCTGAGTCTTTTCCAATGTATTATTTTTAAGCTCTTGAAACAGAATTTCGGATAGTATGTCACTTGGCAAGGTGTCATTAATATTTTAAATTCATAAAAAGCATTGTTTCCTTTTTCAAAAAAAAATTTAAAATAAAAACAATTAATAAAAGAGATAAATAATACACTGAAGTGACAAAAGTCATGGGATAGCAATATGCAAATTTTCAGATGGCAGTAGCATCGCATAGAACAGGTATAAATGCACAGTGCTTTTACAGAGCTTTCATTTCTGTTCAAGTTATTCATGTGAAGAGGTTTTAACGTGATGATGACCGCACGACGTGAATTAACAGACTTTGAACGCGGAATGTTAGTTGGAGCTAGACGCATGGGTCATGCCATTTCGGAAATCGTTAGAGAATTCAACATTCCCAGATCCACTGTGTCAAGAGTGTGCCGAGAGTATGAAATTTCAGGCATAACATCCCACCATGGACTGCGCAGTGGTCGACCGCCTGCACTTAAAGATCGAGACCGGCGACGTCTGCAAAGAGTCGTAAATTCTAACAGACAAGCAACACTGCGTCAAATCACCGTAGAAATCAATGTGGGACGTACAATGGACGTGTCTGCTAGAACTGTGCGGAGAAATTTGGATTTCTTGGGCTATTCCAGCAGAAGACCGACTCAAGTGCCTTTACTGACAGAACGACATCGCTTGCAGCGACTCTCGTGGGCACGTGAGCATATCGGTTGGTCCCTAGATGAATGGAAAACCGTGGCCTGGTCCGATGAGTCACGATTTCAGCTGGTAAGAGCCGATGGTAGGGTTCGAGTGTGGCGCAGACCCCACGAAGCCATGGACCCAAACTGTCAGCAAGGCACTGTTCAAGCTGGTGGTGGCTCCGTAATGGTGTGGGCTGTTTTTTCATGGCATGGACTTGGTCCTCTAGTGCGACTGGACCGAACATTGACTGGAAATGCTTATGTGCAGCTACTTGGAGATCACTTGCAGCCATTCATGGACTTCATGTACCCAAACAACGATGGGATTTTTATGGATGACAATGCGCCATGTCACCGGGCCACAACTGTTCGCAATTGGTTTGAAGAAAATTCTGGACAATTCCAACGAATGATTTGGCCACCTAGATCGCCCGACATGAATCCCATTGAGCATTTATGGGACACCATCGAGAGGTCTGTTCGTGCCCAAAATCCTGCCCCATCAACGCTTTCACAATTATGGACGTCTATCGAGACAGCATGGCTCAATATTCCTGCAGAAGACTTCCAACGACTTGTTGAGTCCATGCCACGTCGAGTTGTTGCACTTCGCCGGGCAAAAGGAGGGCCGACACGATATTAAGAGGTATCCCATGACTTTTGTCACTTCAGTGTAAATTAAACAGTTAATATGGTGTGTATGTGATAAAAAATATGTATAATAGGACTGCAGAGCTATTTTTTTAAAAAGCGATAACGAAAGTTTTGGATAGAGTTGAATATTGCAATTATTTCCACCGTGTAAATAAATGATAACAATAGTAATTGAACATATGATAAGTAGTAATTGAAAATCCATTCTTTATACTGCCGAGTATGTGTCTTTCAGCCTGTGATTGCAATTTGCCCATAAACAAAAATGATGAAAAATGGGAAAATGCTTTTTATGACCTTGAAACATTAATGACCTACAACCTAGCCAAGTGACATATCATCCGAAATTCTGTTTCAAGAGCTTAAAATTAACACATAGAGAGACTCAAGCTCTTATAGCAGCGATAAGAAGATAATTATTTTTGTTAAAAACGAAACTTTTTTTTTTTTTTTTGCTTTTTCTTGAGTTTTTATGAATGCGCACTCAAATCTTAAGTTCAAAAATATCTAAAAAAGGGTTTTTTCATCAGAACATAAGTACAATAGCTCCTGCAAATAATAATAGAACAAATTGACATCAACTTTTGAGGTCTATGTCTTTTTTTCTTTGATTTCACGTTGAATGACGTACACATTTTTGATCTGCAATAAGCCCTTGAAACTGGTTTGTCTCAAAAATAAAAATAACGTTTTTTAGTTAAGAAAAGTGTGTTCTTTCCAATGACGTAAAGAAAATTGAAATTTAAGATGACCCTTGCGAGATATTGCCCTTTGAAATTGAGACAAAATTGAGAAAAAAGAAATTTGACTGGAATTTCAACTCGCATAATTCAGCAATTATTTTAGCTATCGAGATGCCACTAGCACACCTTTCGGACGAACTATCAGGCTACAAACGAGGAAAGAATTAGCTTCAGAAAGTCATTCTCTCAGCAGATACAAGCTGATAAGGTATGGTCAAAATTTGCCAAAATACGATTTTTTACCAACTTTGGCAGCAAATTGCAAAAAATCTACAGTGCATGGAGCTTCTGTTACACAAGTAGGCTATTCTACCCTAAACAGTGACCAGAATCACCAAATTTGAGTCTGATAATCGTCTTAGGTCGCGAGCAATAAAAGCACAAACTTGACGATTTGGACAGTTCTTTCAAGACACGAAAAAGAGGCCTTTCTAAAATAATTTTTACTGGCTGAACCATAAGGCTTATGGAGCTATAATTTGGTATGGTTTCATGCAAGTCTTATACATACATCCAAAAAAAATTTCATCAAAATCGGAGGGGGTCGAGTGGGGACGCCTCGTACACTTGACATGGAATGAATGACCTCTATTCAAGTTTATTCAAAGGATTTTTTTTTATTTTTATTATTCTAATTTTTCTTTATATCATCAAAAACCTCAGACCCGTCACAACTTCGGGGGGGGGGGGGGACCTCCGACCATCAAACCTTGAAATTTTCTTTTTTTTTTTCTTCTTTTTTAGTTGAATACTTTTTAAAAACTTTTGAGGTTTGAAAATTTCGGGGGGGGGGGGGTTCTGACCCCCTGACCCCCCCCGCTGGCTACGGCCTTGGAAACTGGGTATTATTTTGAGTTTTTGTTCTCATAAATAATCTTTTTAAATCATAACACTACTATTTCAGTTACTGTGTACATCTCATTTATCAATATGATTTTTGATGATTTTCTAAATTTCTCAAGTAATGGTACCTTTTTCTTTTTTTTGGAGTCAACTTTTTTTGGTGGAAACTCTGGATTTTCTTCCATAGTAGTGTTTGTATGCAATATTCTAGAAATGGTTTACTTGTAATGAAAAAGCGTACTCTCTCAAATAATATTTATTGACTTCAAAAGGTATTTTCACAAGTTAACGCAAAATAAAACTTCATTATAACCTTGATTTCAACTTTTAGGGCTAAAGTTGAGACGAAAGGTATTTCTAGCCACTGAAACTACAGTTGGTATAAGAGCGACCCTCCTGGAGGCTGTCTGTCATTTTGATATCAAATGGCAACACAAAACAGCCAGGACACATCATATCCCTCAAGTGCTCCTGTGGGGATAAGGACTTTGCCTTATGCAAATAATGTACCACAGCGAAGGCTTCCCCAGATCACATTCTGACCTGCGGGTCTATCTACAGAAGGTCTATGAGACAGACCTGGTCTTAATTAAAATCAATTCACTTTGTGCAGAAGATGAATAAAAGCAAAAAACAACGTTTTAAAAGCACAAGTAAGTACAATTTTAAAAGAGGCATACAAGTTTCGAAGGCCCTAGCCTCCTTCGTCAGTGCCAAGCAAGAAATATATCTTTATACCTTTTTATATTTCTTTAAATCTTTTTATTAAACTCTTCCAATGCATTGTTCTTCTATTTTTTTCTTGGCACTGACGAAGGAGACTAGGGCCTTCGAAACATGTATGCCTCTTTTAAAATTTTACCTACATGTGCTTTTAAAGCGTTGTTTTTTGCTTTTATTCATAGACCCGGTCTTGTCATTGAATTTTTGAAGGTGAACGATTTATCGGGCTTAATCTATCTCTGCTAGATCTCGGGGATTTGAAAGAAGAAGAAGACTCTGGTATTTGGTACTTTCTGGCAATTGATTGGTGGTAGGATTCAAATGCCACCAAACTTTTTTAAAGTTCTTCTTAGGAAGAAAAAATATTCTACTTCATATCGCTCACTAGGGACTAAAGTATCAGATCTTAAAAAGAGAAACGGAAAGAGAAATAGAGAGGAATCAGAATTGAAGCAGATAAATACAGTCGAATCTTGAAAAACGAATTCAAATGGACTTCTAAAATCAATTTGTATTAGAAAGGAAATAAACAGGAAACAATACGACGGGGTTAGCAAGTGTAGTCTGTCTTTGCAGTAATTCGCTTTAAGCGATGTTGTATTAGTACACAACTCAAGTACTTACAATTCACGTAACACATAAATGCGAAAAAGTTATGGTAGTTACGAATATTGGTTGGTTTTCGCAACTTACATTAATAGGATATAATCAAAGTTGACTAATTTTTCTTCAAAATCGGTAGATACTACAGATGTGCAACTAGCCATTTAATATCTCCAATGCACAAGCTATGCACATAGGTGCCAGCAGGAGGTGCACTTGCACTCAAAAGTGCTATCTGTGTTAAAAAATCAAGATTTAGTTATTTATTTTTTAAAAACATATATTTTTTTATTCACAATTTTTTTAATAACCGTTAATACTAAATAAATACAAAAAATGTAATAAATACAAAAATAAATCTATACTAATAATATAAAGCTGCAGAGTTTGTTTGTTTGCTTGAACGTGCTAATCTCAGGAACTACTGGTTCGATTTGAAAAAATCTTTTTGTGTTGAATAGTCCATTTATCCAGGAAGGCTTTAGGCTATAGGAGTTATTGTTACAACTAAAAATAATAATATAAAAAATAAACTCTATGAAAAGAATTAGTTTCCTCTCTTCTCGAGAGATGGCGCTCATAAATAGTATTGCTATGCTTTTGCAACTGTGGAGGCGCCCTCTATATTCAATGGTTGACAATCAAGCAGTTGCTCTTGTCTTTTAATGTGGATTAGTTTCCACTCTTCTCGAGAGATGTCGTTCGTTAAAATTATTTTTTTAGCAACTGTAGAGAGCGCTGGTTGACAATTGCTCTAGCCTCGAGAGTCTTGCCTCTTGCCACATGGCTCAGATCACGAAATGTTGTGAAGCTCGTGTGTATTATTTTTCCGTGAAATTTGACGAATTGCGTTCAGGTTAGCCAGGAATACCTTTAAGAAGACGAAGAAGCCATTATCAACAGCTCACCGAGTTTGAACGAGGTCGTACAATTTGGCTACGAAAAGGTGGATTTTCATTTCGCGATATTGCAGAAAGACTTGGGTGGGAATGTTTCCACCATGCATGATTATTGGAAGCTATGGGCAAGGGATGGTACTACCTCAAGAAGATAGAGTTCCGAGCTGCCACGTGGCACGACTGAGAAGGAAGATCGTCGAATCTTGCGTACGGCTGTGGCGCATCGTACTGCATCTGCGGCTGACATTCGAGCTGCAGTTGATACCGTCGTGACCCAAGGAACGGTAAGAAACTGTTTACTTCAAGGACAGCTCCGAACCAGGCAGCCTGTAGCCGATATTCCATTGACTGCAAACCATTGCCTTTTCCGACGGCAGTGGTGCCACGACAGAGCTCACTGGAGGTCGGAGTGGAGATCTGTTGTAATTTTTGATGAAAACAGATTCTGAATTAGTGCCAGTGGTGGCTGTATATTGGTCAGAAGGAGGCCAGGGGACCGCCTGCATCCAAGCGGTCTACGGCCTAGACACACGGGACTCACACCTGGAGTTATGGTCTCTGGAGCAATTTCCTACGACAGCAGGGGCATTCTTGTGGTCATCCCAAACTCACTGACTGAAAATTTGTCATCAGTCTGTTAATTTAACCAGTAGTACAGCCCTTCATGAGTAGCATTCAAGGAGGCGTTTTTCAACCGGATAACGCTCGCCCTCACATCGCTGCTGTAACGCAATGTGCTCTACAGAGTGCTGACATGTTACCATGACCTGCAAATTCACCAGGTCTGTCTCCAATTGATAACGTATGGGATATCATGGGATGACACCTCGAGCATCATCCACAGTCAGCAATGACGGTCCTAGTATTGACACAACAAGTGCAACAAGCATGGAACTCCCTACTACAAAGTGACATTTGGCACCTGTATGACATAATGCACGCACGCTTGCAAACTTGCCTTCAAAATTCTGGAGGTTACACTCTCTACTAAATTAACATAATTTCACATTTCCACAGCATTTTCTTGAGCTTAAATTAGCCAGTGATCTTGTGCATTTAATCAATTAAACATGTTAACTAGACAATTGCATTACCCAAATTTCATTACTCTACGGCAATTTTTTCTTGGTGTTGGGATTTTTTTTTCCGCCAGTGTATTTTAAAAATAGAGTCAAACTGTAACGTCAGTCACCGTGGAAGGACCCTAATAATAACCTTGGTACGTACTTCTATACGGCATGATTTAAAAAAAACGTTTCAACGAAAGCGTATTTACGGTTTGAAATTCGTACGTGTTTTACGCAAAACTTGAAAAGAGTCTCTTACTTCCCTTTGCTACTTGCTGCCTCATATATGCTTTTGGTGATTTTTTTCTTCTTCAAAATATTTTTTCTGCCTTTTAGGGAACCACAATTTAAAATAAAAATTAATATTGAAACTCATTTTTTAAGTTAGCCCTAACCTTGTTTGGTTGGAAATATATTTAGCTTTTTTTGAATAATTGTATCACAAAAATAGCACGGAAAACTAGTTGTTCCCAGACTATTTTGAGTTAGCAACACTATAAATATTTTTCAACAACTTAACACTTTACCGACCGGTAGCGATTCGAACATCCTATGCCCTTTCACCGCCCGCTCAGCTGCAGATCGGGTAATTTGTACTTTTAACATTTTATTGTTAAACTATAAAATCCACAGATCGGTTCAAAGTCGATTAATCGACGCCCGGTCGGTAAGCGCCGGAGAGCAAACGTCGAATTTTCGACGCCCGGTCGGTAAGCGCTGGGAACAAAACGTCGATTAATCGACGCCCGGTCGGTAAAGTGTTAATACTGTAAGATGACTGATTAAACTTCTTATATAGCTGAGAATACTTAAATATTTAAATTATAGTTTAAAGAAACTAAAAAATACGCTTTTAAAGTTAATCAAACTAACATTCATTTATAATACATCAACATGTAATATAGTTTAGCCTTTTAGCATTAACTAGCGGTACCCGCACGGCTTTGCCCGTGGTATAAAATTGGAACGTCATTTGGTAATAAATTGATATCGCAGAAAGAATACTCAATTATAGTTATAATTCAACTATAATTCCTTAAAACTATGGTATAATAATAAGACAAAAGAGAAAATAAGAACAATTTTGTTGTTTACAGAAACCAACAGGAATCTTACCAAAGTTTGAAAGAAGAAGGAAGTTTTCTTTCCCAGCTTTAGAAACAAAATAATACATTTTTCGAAATGAAATATTTTAGAAAGAACGTTGCAATACCGCAATTTATACGATATTTTTTTAATTTTCCGGTTGCGTTCAGAGTATTCGCCCGAGCTACCCGGGCGTTTCAGCCGTGACGTCATAAATAACTTCCCGGGTCGAGCCCAAGCAATTTCGCTCTGGACATCACTTGTGCCATTCGGGAAAAAACAACATGGCGGACAGAACAGCAGAGAGTAACGCGCCGGTCAATGAAGGAACAATCCTGCATTTGCTCCTATATTTTGGCACAAAATACCGTTCTTAACTTTGGCGACAATTATTGTTCTTCCACCGTCATGGTTGAGCTTGGGATCGAAATGGCTTATCGAATTTAATGAGAAATAGGTTATTTTAAATGAAGGAATAGATGAAATAGGCCCAACAGTAAGTAAAGAATTTCACCAATCTCGCTTATCTGACAGGATTGCTCCTACAAATGACCGATTCTCAAGAAAATATATCCTTTTAGATTCATCACAGAAAATAGTGCGCGTATTTTTGAAATTGTGTGTGTATTTTCAAGATTTTGTTTTAGTCACTCTTCGTAAATCCTAGCAGACGAAAGAGCAATAAATTTCAGCCAATGAGCATCATCCTTCGCTAAACGCCCAAATACGTGACCTATCTGCAAAGCTAAATTTCCTGGGCTGCTTATGCTTCAGCCCGAGTTGCTCGGGCGTCTACTCTGGACAGCATTTGGGACGTTCGGGCTTTCCAAATGGCGACTCTGGACGCTTTGGGAAGAACCCGAACTTCCCAGGAAGCTCGGGCGAGCACTCTGAACGTGCCCACCGAGGATTAATTCCTTAAAAACTAAGAAAAGAAAAGCAGACGATTTTTTTTCACAACAGTTAAAATATTTCATTTAACAAATTTTAATAAGGCTTGGAGTTTGGATTGCTACAAAAACAAATACATTTTAAAAATAACTAAGGGAGCAAAAAACGAAACAAATGAAGGAAATAAAAACATAACCATGGTAACAAAATAAAAAGTTGATTTTCGTTGATAAAATTATTCATTTCATCTTTAATTTCAAATTTTATTCTCGAGCTTAACAATTTTAGAATCGTTTGGCTTGCTTTGCTCAAGGTAGCCTTGAATTTCCGAGATTTTAAAAACAATTATTACTGCTCTTCTAATGCGCATAGAAACTTCTAACTGATATCATTTTTAGCAGAAAATTTCAAGCTTTCGAATGACATAAGACTTGCGCACACCCCCATGTTACGAACTAATTTTGTGCGAATTTTATGAAAATCGATCGAGCGGTTTTGGCGCTACGCGGGTCACAGACAGACAGACCCACCTTCAACTTTATCATTAGATGAGAAGAGATAGCAATATCAAATATATTACTTTTATATTTGCAAAGAACGTGAATTTTATCTTTTGTTTAGAAATACATACATACACACAAACAAACAAACAAACCCACATGTGAAGCTAATAAAAGCGTATTAAAAATAATATTAATGACAGAATATAAAAAGTTACAGCAAAAAACAAGCATGAAGAATAAAGAAGAGATTTTTTTAAAGCTAAAATAGAGCTCATTAATGTAACATGTCCCTTGCCTCCTAATAAGGCACGCTGAGAAAAGTCTTTCAAAGAGCAGGACAATAGAAAAGGTTATAAAGCAATGAGTAACCGCCTCTAAGCAAGGGCAAAGGCAGGAACTATTTTTGCCTCCAACTCGGTTACTTTAGTATTCCTTGCTAATGAGTGCATAGTAAGCACGAAACTGCTGTCCATGGTTCGAAATGACCGAGTTGGCGGTGTATTGCATGTTCCTGCCTTAGCCCTTGCTTAGGGGCGGTTACTCACTGCTTTATTCCCGAGCTCAGCCTTATAAGTTACGAGTTGTACCGTACCAATGCGGTCGCTCGCTGGTATTCTAATTTCATATTAGCTACTAGTTTTTTTGGCTCTCTTTGCCATATAAGAGATTTTTTACCTCTAACTCGGTTACTATCTTATTCCTTGCCGATGAGTGCAGAATAAGCACAAAACTGCAGTCCATGGATCGAAATGACCGAGTTGGCGGTGCATTGCAATAGAAAAGGTGTTCGGAGCTTCTCCCCTCTCCAGAGTTACATACAATGCATATCGGAGAAGAAGCGATTTTAAATCTATGAAGAAGCTTTTGTAGGCAGTCATGTCCGGTGCCAAGGCGGAATGCAGCAACCTCTCTACGCCTCGGACCATTATACAAAAATACAGGATAGCATTCTGTCAAGACTTATGAGACACACGGTTATAGAGTTCATCCTGAGCACGTACTTTGATAGATCTTACACTGAAGTGACAAAAGTCATGGGATACCTCTTAAAATCGTGTCGGCCCTCCTTTTGCCCGGCGAAGTGCAACAACTCGACGTGGCATGGACTCAACAAGTCGTTGGAAGTCTTCTGCAGGAATATTGAGCCATGCTGTCTCGATAGACGTCCATAATTGTGAAAGCGTTGATGGGGCAGGATTTTGGGCACGAACAGACCTCTCGATGGTGTCCCATAAATGCTCAATGGGATTCATGTCGGGCGATCTAGGTGGCCAAATCATTCGTTGGAATTGTCCAGAATTTTCTTCAAACCAATTGCGAACAGTTGTGGCCCGGTGACATGGCGCATTGTCATCCATAAAAATCCCATCGTTGTTTGGGTACATGAAGTCCATGAATGGCTGCAAGTGATCTCCAAGTAGCTGCACATAAGCATTTCCAGTCAATGTTCGGTCCAGTCGCACTAGAGGACCAAGTCCATGCCATGAAAAAACAGCCCACACCATTACGGAGCCACCACCAGCTTGAACAGTGCCTTGCTGACAGTTTGGGTCCATGGCTTCGTGGGGTCTGCGCCACACTCGAACCCTACCATCGGCTCTTACCAGCTGAAATCGTGACTCATCGGACCAGGCCACGGTTTTCCATTCATCTAGGGACCAACCGATATGCTCACGTGCCCACGAGAGTCGCTGCAAGCGATGTCGTTCTGTCAGTAAAGGCACTCGAGTCGGTCTTCTGCTGGAATAGCCCAAGAAATCCAAATTTCTCCGCACAGTTCTAGCAGACACGTCCATTGTACGTCCCACATTGATTTCTACGGTGATTTGACGCAGTGTTGCTTGTCTGTTAGAATTTACGACTCTTTGCAGACGTCGCCGGTCTCGATCTTTAAGTGCAGGCGGTCGACCACTGCGCTGTCCATGGTGGGATGTTATGCCTGAAATTTCATACTCTCGGCACACTCTTGACACAGTGGATCTGGGAATGTTGAATTCTCTAACGATTTCCGAAATGGCATGACCCATGCGTCTAGCTCCAACTAACATTCCGCGTTCAAAATCTGTTAATTCACGTCGTGCGGTCATCATCACGTTAAAACCTCTTCACATGAATAACTTGAACAGAAATGAAAGCTCTGTAAAAGCACTGCGCATTTATACCTGTTCTATGCGATGCTACTGCCATCTGAAAATTTGCATATTGCTATCCCATGACTTTTGTCACTTCAGTGTATAATAAGATTTTAATGGTATGGAAGGGCATAGGAAGTCGGCTTCCTCATTACCTGGAACTCCACGGTGAGCAGGAACCCATTAGAGGATAAAGCAGTAAGTAACCGCCCCCTAAGCCAGGACTAAGATAGAAACATGCAATACACCACCAGCTCTTATTCCATCCATGGATTGCAGTTTCGTGCTTATTATGCACTCTTTAGCATGGAATACGAAAGTAGCAGAGTTGGAGGCAAAAATCCTCTTATCTACTTATATTAAAAACTGAGTATCTTTCTATCTATGTCACGCTTCTTTCTCCTGAACGCCAATGAACTGAAAGTCGAACCAGGTACCGATAGATAGGTAATTTTTCAGGCTTCATTAGTTTCAATCTATATAATTATACGACTTTAATTAGCGAAGATATCAATTAATAAGTAGTCAAATTTAAAGCGATTAAGCCTAATAAATGATTAAACTTCCAAGACATTTTTTCTTACCGTTGCCATTTTGAATTAAAACGTTAATTAAATTATTGATTTAAAATTCCAAGATATTTATTTCTTTCCGTTGCGATTTTAAGGCAGGAATTCAAGTGAAACACGGACGATCGCAACTCACCAATGCAATCGCAAATTCCAAAATTTGGATTCAAGTGAAACGAATTCACTTGATTTCGACTTACAGTAGCGGTTGCAATATGCGATCGCCTCGAAGCGACTGCAATGGTGTTTCACTTGAATTCGGCCCTAAATTAAAACGTTAATTAAATTGAACTTTTTAAAATGAAAGAGTGTTATTTTTTCCATTGTCATTTTAAATACGTGTTATAACAAAGTTCTAACAATTGTTTTTATTCTAATTATTAATGACATATTTTTTCTCGGGTACCATTTTGAAAATGTGTTTTTAAATAAAATTGCAATTGCTGTTTTTAGAAGGGACTTTTTCTGGCTGCGATCCATAAGTAGTCAAATTTAAAGCGAATGTTTAATTAATAAGTAGTCAAATTTAAAGCGATTAAGCCTAATTAATGATTAAACTTCCAAGACATTTTTTCTTACCGTTGCTATTTTGAATTAAAACGTTAATTAAATTATTGAACTATTTAAAATTCCAAGATATTTATTTCTTTCCGTTGCGATTTTGAATTAAAACGTTAATTAAGTTGAACTTTTTAAAATGAAAGAGTGTTATTTTTTTCATTGTCATTTTGAATACGTGTTATAACAAAGCTCTAACAATTGTTTTTCTTCTAATTATTAATGACAAATTTTTTCTCAGGTACCATTTTGAAAATGTGTTTTTAAATAAAATTGCAATTGCTGTTTTTAGAAGGGACTTTTTCTGGCTTCGATCCAAATATTAAAAGAACTTTTTCGTTTAGAATTTTGCAATTAATTTTACCGGAAGAAAGCGGTTTGGAAATAATTGTTTTTGGAAAGGAATTTTATTTGTAATTTAGGGAGAGTGCTAAGTATGCGCTACTTGACATCGTCTTTATTTTTGAGGAAGCATGTGCAAATAATTCGATTGATTCTTTGATGCAGGAAAGCTTTTTAGCGAGCCGCTTTAGCGGGGAGTAGTTTATTAAACTTTTCCTTGGTACTTTAAAGGCGAGCCGCCTTGGCGGCGAGTAGTGATTTGAAACTTTCCTCGCTACTGTAAAGGCGAGCCGCCTTGACGGCGAGTAAACTGTTTAAACTTTCCTCATTTCTTTAAAGGCGAGCCGCCTTGGTGGCGAGTAGTTTTCTCAAACTGCCTTCACTACATTACAGCCCGTGCAACGCCGGGCTACGCAGCTAGTAGAGCCAACAAAAACTGATAGCTAATGTGAAATTAGAACACCAGCGAGCGACTGAACTTGGTTCGGTACAACTCGAAAATTTTAAGGCTGCTTTATACCCGAGCTCTGCCTCAAAATTTTCGAGTTGTACCGTACCAAGTGCAGTCGCTCGCTGATGTTCTTATTTCACATTAGCTACCAGTTTTTGTTGGCTCTCTTTGCCTATAAGGATTTCTGTCTCCAGCTCGTTTAATTCCTATTCCATGCTGATGAGTGCATAATAAGCACGAAACTGCAGTCCATGGATGGAATAAACGAGCTGGTGGTGATATTCCATTGCTATTCCATGCTATTCCATGGTGTATTCCATTGGAGGACTTTAGTTTTCTCGAGTGATGCCAGGTCTTTTAGATAGTGACAACAATCCAATATGTCCTGTATTTTGGAATCTAAAGCGATAGCCATCAGAGTAGCTCGGGAATCATTGAGGATAACAGTTTTTGTGAATTTTTCTAAATGGTATGACAGCTAAGACAACGCTTTTGTTGAGTATTTAATTGATGGTGAAAGTAAGCAGTTTACAGGGACAAAATTACAACTTGTCTCAAATTACAAACAATCCTTTATAGTTAATAACCTGGACATTTTCCTGTTTATTAAGAACAATGGACTTTTGCAGTACAGTTCGGTGTTGAATTTTTTTTATCGTAGAAACATTTCATGAATGAAACAAGTTTGGAAATTCTTGTTTTCAACCGCGCAAAAAAATTCTGTTGAATAATATTTAAATTCTCATAGTAAAACAAAGAACTTTTATTTAATTCAAAGTCTAATTTTAACCCTTCACTGCACGGTGTGCCAGATCTGGTACAAACCAAATAAACCCTCATATATTCCAATGACTTTTTAAATGCAGTTAAACTGAGTTTTAAGCCTCTTCTGGAACATTGCTATAACAGTTTAGTGTGATGTTTATGCGCTAGTTAGTTGCACTAGTCTAGGTATTACAGTTCTTGCTTTTGAAAAAAAAGAGTGTCTGCATTTCCGTTAGAAGTGTGTTTAGTCATTTCCTTTGTTCTAAAAATGTTTTAATACACTTAGTGGCAAATTTGTTTGTACCACTTATGGCACAAAACACATTGTAGATTATTACACTTATCGGTATACAAAGCATATGCTATGTGCTTTGTGCCATATGTAGAACAAACAATTAAAACATCATTTTTGGTGCACATTTTTAAGATAAATTTTTTTCTTCATTTTTCCTGAACTCAGAGTTATTAAAAGGTAGCATATGACTTTTTTCATGAAAATATAAAAAATCGTGCAGTGAAGGGTTAAAGAAATCATTAGCTAGCATATGGCCAGTTAAACAAGTTTCACCTAAATATAAAGGACTGCACTGATATTTTGATGCATTTAGTTCTTGACAAGATCAAATGATAGAAAATTATTAATTAGCAGAATGGAAGTGGTAATCTTTCCTATTAAGAATAAATATATCGACAATTCCAAAATCCATTTTTCAACTTTGCATTATTAAATTTGCTACTTTAAACATCGCATTTGCTTTTTGT
Organism: Uloborus plumipes; assembly: GCA_038373865.1. Lineage (NCBI taxonomy): Eukaryota > Metazoa > Arthropoda > Arachnida > Araneae > Uloboridae > Uloborus > Uloborus plumipes. The sequence goes on from JAXGGA010003630.1 coordinate 75,982, forward strand.
ATTAGAGTGCTTCTAATTCCTGACAGACCAAACCTCTTTTCTTATTCAAAGTCTAAAATAGTTTTTGATGAAACTTGAAGCAAGAAAATTGAGCAATAAAAGTTAAATTTCGCTGAAGTGTAAAAGAATAGCCACTTTAGCAATTTAAAATCATTGCGATGTTTTTAAATTGAAACAGGATCGAAAGATGGAAAAGAACGAATGAGCAGACTATACGTAGCAATTGTTCCTATTAAAGATAAGAAAATGCCTTTTTTAATGGGCACCATGTCTGCCATGGATAATGAGATTCCTTCTTGAACGTTCATCAGAAGAACGACTTTGTCATTGCATCCCTTTGATTCATCCGGAATCATGGCAATGGTATGATAAAGGATTGTGTTCCATTCTGGGATTTCAGAAGCAAATGAGATCATCGCAAGGAGCACTAGAAACAAGGTTACTGAAATAATACTAACGCATAAAAATTCTACGTATTCCGATAACTTACCGTAAGCTGAAACATCGAATATACAATAATATAAGAATGTTGAAATATGTAGTATTGATAAAACTAACAAAGCATTCACTGCCTTATCAAATTTTAAGGTAAGGTAACGAATTTCGTTGTAGCGTTGAAGGAGCATTTTGAAATCATTTGGTGGTGATTTACATGCCTTGTGCAAATTCTCGAATGATTTCCTTCAAGTTCCACGAAAATACACAAAAAAGTAAACCAAAAATAGCAAATGGAATAAAAGAGTATAAAATTCCAGTTTCAGATGCTACAGCCGCAAAAATTGTTTTCATTTCAAAACTATGTTGCGAGATGTTACACAGAAAAGAGAATAAAGGCATATCTAGTTCCATAATTTTGGCAACATGCTGTATTTTACATTCAACTGTTGTGGTGGCAATCACAAGTATGAGAACTATTACAATAATAGATATGCATACATTTTTGGTAAATTTTTCGGCGTGAACATACTTTTGGCGAAAGTTTTTCGAAACTGGAACTTTTTCAATTAAATTTAGGGTATTCTTAATGTTCTTCTCTTTGCGAAGAAGAAGAACACGGAACAAAAAGCCACTTATAGGCAAGAAAGCAAGTGTAACATTCTTTGGATTGAGCCCATTTAGCAGTGCACTTGCTGATACGATTGACGAAAGAAATGTTGACAGGCTCAAAATTCTGTAGAAAAATAAGCAGATACACTTGACCTTCTTCATTGAATCAGTTAATTGATCATAAGTATCAATGCAGATGCACAAGAGTAAGAACTTTATGGGTTTGTACAAAGAAATCGTTCCAATATTTTCTTGGGTTTGAGAATTTAAGAAAAAAATAAGGTTTTTTTTGCTTCGGTGGCAAACAGTACTTTCGTTATTTGGCGAAACGGTCGTTTCCATGACCCTCTCAAATTTCAACATTTTAGTTGGATTTAAGATTTTGTTGGATACCATTTTATGAGGTCTATGTAAATGCCTTCCATTGTGAAACACAGTCAACTGTTAAATTTAAGCGTAAAAAAGCGTAACAATCTTGCTTTTCAGAATTAAAAATGATCAAACATTTGATTCTTCTTTATTCGTAAGCGTACACACACAGTGTTCAGCTGCATTTCCTTGAACTAATGGAAACTTTAAAGGTCATTAGCTTTGTTTCGAGGTTCACAGTATTATCTTCTGTCCGGGTAATTTGAAATGGATGAAATATGTTTCGCTCATAAACCCAGGTATTCTTTATACATCTCTGTGCTCAAATTTCTGACTTTTACCAATGCCTTAACATAATACATAAGAAGTTTTTATGACAGTTCTATTTTAGATTATAATGCATTGTTTTAACACAAGAAAAATTTCCTCAAAATTCAAAAGGCTCTAAGTTTCTATTTTATTTCTAGCAAAGTAGTTCATGCTCTGAACGGAATGAGAGAAAAGTCCTCATATCTCTTACTCTGTAATTTCCAACTTTATAGAATCACTTTATGACCCACAAAATTCATTGTTTGAAAGTTTTGATGACAATTTCGATGGGGGTCTGTTGAAGACACGAGCATCCATTAGGTAAAATGCCTGATGTATATTCATAAAGTTAGAAACTTCACTTCTCTGTTATACTGATAAACACAGTTGCTGCTAACTTTACATCGATGACTACTTTACGAAATAACTGGAAATCAAAGCGACACTTTGCTAAACACAGTCTAGATTTTCGAATTTGTTTTTTTTACTCCAAAAATCAAGCCGCATTGTCAGTCTACCTAATCATTATAGTCAAAGACAGTACACATGCATGGCGATTTCTTACACTAAGCTACCTATTTATAGGAAAACTGTTGCTAAATTTATAAAGGTATTGGTTCCTATACACACATTAGGTGTAAATCTCTTTTCTGAACATGTTCGATGCTCGACTCGACTTGAAAAAACGTCTTTTAGAACTTAAGTTTGTTACTTGATATGATGCTAAAAAACTTCAAATGAGTGCAATGTCGGTAGCTCAAAAAGCAAAAAGGTTGAATCTTAAAGCACAAAATTGTCATTAAATATGTGCCATTATCCCTTTTATTTTTGCCTCAGATATTCGTCTTACAAAAATCTATCTCTGTACACATTTCGAATTGCATGCTCCGAATTTTACTCTATAGTTAAAACACTGTTGTGTATATGTATATCTATATATCGCTTTGAATGTTTCATATTCATTGTGAAAACAAATGTCTAAATTAAATTTCATTGGAGACAATGCCTGCAGTGAGTATTTTGTCAAAATGTTTCATAACAAAGCCTTCGTTTTCAGTCACAAATATGTTTTTATGTTTATTGAAGAAAAAACACAGCAAGTTACTTTACAAATTAATCTATTGATTATAATGGATTTTTTGACTAAATGAAATTTCATTTAATTTTCGAAGGTATTGCAACTTAGGCATTAACAATAATTTTCATCCATCAAGCTTTACTTAATTAATAAAATAAAACTCAAAATCAGCTTTTCGTAGCGGAAAACATTCATTTGGTGTTTGATCTTCTTATACAACGAATAAATCAATTAGCTAATGCAATGAACTACTTCTCCATCAAGGTCTCTCAATAATGTATTCTAACATCATTTATCGTAAACTACATTCGTTTCAACAATTGCAATATTATTTCTTACCTGCGTCACTTAATATGAGTAGCAAATAATGGTTATAAAAGTTTTCGTTTTGGAGACAAAGAGTGTAAAGCAAAGAAACATTAGAATACATACAATATTAAATTTTATATAATGGAAAACAAATCTTGCCTTTTGGAGCGAAGGCACTATATTATGATTAGATCAAAGAGAGACAAAATTTATAAGGTCCAAATTGCACTTATATTTAAACATTATATCAATACAGTACATTTCAAAGTGCTTAAAATTTCAGCCTATTTAACCCGAAGATAACCTCATACACAAATTAAGAACTACGCAAATTTCACTAGTTAGGGACTAATTACGCGAATTTCACTAGTTAGGGACACCTTACGTTAAAATTGTGGTCAAAACAAAAATTTTGCCTTAGAATAATACTAAAAATAAACATTAAACATGCAACAATAAAAAAATGTATGATAAGAAACAAAGCTGTTTTGGACACCTTTATCATTTTTAATGACTAGAAATTAGACTCCAACTTCAAATTGGCACTTTTCAAAATATTGGCTCTTATGCTGCTGGGTGCTTTTCTTTCGAATTTTCAATAATTGATTCTACGTTGGTAAACTACATTTAATCAGTTTTTTTTTTTTTTTTTGCTACTTTACGACGCTAAATATGGTCGTTAGTTTTTAAATTTCGTTTCTGAAAAAAAAAAAAAAAAAAGAGAGGAAAAAAACAGATTTTCAACTTCGAAATAAAATGTAAAACAAAGAAATGGAATAATGCATGTACTAGTATTAATTTTTATATAGTTAACAAAACATTTTGGTCATTGTGTTAGGGATCTCATACCTTGATTTGCAGTGAAGAAACGAACATCATGTCAGCTTTTTTTCTTTTCTGCAGTAAGCGGTCTCATGATTCTATTTTCACTGTTCTACTGTGGGTAAGACTTGAGAATCCAGTAACCTAATGGAATTCAAAAAGCTGAAAAGACACACAAAGAATTCATAAAATTCTGTCAGTATAATCAAAAAACAAAACGAAGCTTGGTAAACTAAAAAAAAAAAAAACTTAAAGGAGAAATAAAATTCAGCAATTATGACTGTCACGTCTAATATGCTTCTCATGTCTAAAATTACACAATCTGAACTATAACTATTTTTGAAAGCAATCTGTGAAAAAACAAAAAGCAAAAAAAAAAAAAAATATCTATAAATTTGAGCATAAGTATATTTTTAGACTGATACATAAACAAATATTTCTTAATTTATCTTGAAATTTTTCTTGCAGCTTTTGTCAATCTAAAGCTTCTGTTTTTAACTGATAGCTTATCTTTGCTGAATTTTATCATCAAGCGTTGAATGCTAAATGTACTTATCTGCACAAAATCAGTTTTTGATAAATTCACAGTCAAATTGCACCAATTCTGTGTAAGTTTGCTCTTCAACTTTGAACTAAGTATTTCAATACACACTCTCATTTTAATAAAAACAGTAAGTTTGAATATTCAAGACAATATTAAATACTGATTCAAGGCATTTCATTTCATAGATTTGAATTTCAATGGTAGTAGTTATCAAAACTTTACGTTGCAGTTAGTCTTTTGGTGGATAATCGTTTTAGGTTTTATTGACGAATTTTGCAATGGATAAAGATGTGAAAAATGAAAGCGGCGATCTCTATCCAAAGATAGTTTATCAACCTAAAGGAGTGAAAGAAAACCAACTTTGGCGCTTCAGAAAACTTGTTGAGAGCAGATATGGATTAAAGCTAAGTAAGTTAGTGGATGTTAATGTAACTTGTTTATTCATTAAGATATTTTTTCACCAGTCGTGTTTTGAATTTATACCTCTGAAGATTACCGTAAAATGGGGTGAATCGGAACACTTTTCAGCTCGCTGTAACTGTAAAAAAAGTAGTTAAAAGATTTTTTTAACTTGATTTTTTGGGTAAAAACTTCGGTCTTGCTTTGCTTTTGATATTCCAAGCAAAGACAAAACATTTCGAACACTTATTATTTCTATATATAGGAATTTAGGGGTGTTCCGAATCCCCCCGCTGATAAGGGTCAATCGGAACACATGTTAAAATTTTTATTTTTTTCAAATTTAACCTGTAATAGGTCTCACAAATATGAGTAATATTGATAGGGGAGAATAAGAACAGATAGTTACTGTCAAATAAAAGTTTAATTTCAATACCAGTAAACGTTTATAATTTGTCAGAATTAAAAATAATTTTGAACTTATAAAACATTAAAATTAAATTCAAGAAATGCTTTTGAATTAAAGTACAAAGCTGTAACATAAATTGAAGTCACTCATATCGTCCACAAATATGTACTTGGCCTTAAAACTAGCAGTTGTGGACTGGCTTAAGTTTTTTCATTACATTTTCTGGGATGAATGCTGTCTTTTCTTTAGTTTCTTAAAATATCTGGGTTTTGGGGATTGTCCTGTAAGATTTTCCCACTTATTCATCACTGTCTGTGTGCTGAACTTATGCTATACATAAAATCTATATGACTTTTCCCCATGTATTTTCGGTAAAAAGAAGTCTCCTGGAGCAAAAATCGTTTTAAATCTGCAACTTTCTGTCAGTCTAAGATCGAGTTGCTCACGAGAAGAGATAAATAGTAATAAATCATTGTTCTTGTCTTGACTACAGAAACTGGGGTTAGAATCTTGATTTTTCAAACAGTTTCCTTTAAATAAGTTTGAATTGGAACAACAGAACCAAGTGTTCCGATACACCCCGCAATTTTTTTTCCTATGTCATTTTTCATAATTCTTCATTTTTATGACACAATTTTTAAAAAATGTAAATTCTAATGTGGTATTCAGTTGTTCAGATACATGCATAATTGAAACATACCACTCTTAGGTTTAAATTATGAGAAGGCTTGTACTTACATATTAAGTTTTGCAGTCTGAAAACGTGATGTTTTCTCACATTCCACGTGGTGGTGGTGGTGGTGGTGGTATTTATTTTTAACAGGTGCCGAGCCGAAGCCACTTTACCTGAAATCCTGAGAGTAAAACGGAAAGTCCAATTTGTGACAATGCTTGGGAACAAAAGAAAAGAAAAACGAGAGGTCTACCATTAGACCAGGGCTGGAAGGGCAAAGCTGAGGAAGGCAATGGAATGGGCGGCAAGAACGTGCGAAGGGAAAAAAACCTTTATATCACGTGAGTTGTTTGAGTTGCTTGGAAGCTAGTTTTTTTTTTTTTTTAATTATTTAAATAAAATAGAAGCAAGGGGGAGCAGAGCAACAAGTCAAAATTAGAGCAAGAGCTGCGGGTTAGGCAGCGGATTGTTTTTGTTGCTGAGCGTGTCGAAATCGATGAAGCAACATCCCGCGGGGTATTTATACTTGGTGTCAGGGGGGTTGATGTACCGAGCCTGATCTTGAATTAGGGGATTGGGGTGGGTTTCAAGGGTACTGTAGAACTTTCTAGCTTGTTTTATGACAAAATGGGAAACAGACGGGATGCCCACTGCTTTGTGGATATCTTTCCCCTTAACGAACCAGGGGGACCTCATAAACTGACGGAGGACCTTGTTTTGAACAGTCTGGACCTTCGTGAGGTTACTTTTGCTTGCAAAGCCCCAGATGTGGACAGCATACAACAGGACCGGGCGAATAATCGTCTTGTAGAGAAGAATTTTCGACTTGAGGGGAAGGGCAGAATGCTTGTTTATCAAGGCCCGTATGGCATGTATGTTGGTATTGTTCTTTTTTTTTGAAGTCAGAACTGTGGCCAGAGAACCTAAGTCCATGGTCCAGCGTTACCCCAAGGTACTTAACACTTTTTGAGTACATAATACTGTCATTTTTTATGGTGATATTCCTTGGGTGCTTAGCTTCCCCTCTGCAGAAGTGGATGGCTTGAGTTTTCTTGGTGTTGATGTGCAAGCCCCAGTTGTCATACCAGATAGCAAGGTCGTTTACATGGTCCTGTGCATATTTTTTAGCAAAGTTCTTGGTGGGATGCCGAGCAAGTATGGAGAGGTCGTCGGCGAAAAGGGAGAGAATAGTTTTCTGCCCTATAGGGACGTCGTACATGTAGATGGCAAAAAGAGTGGGCCCCAGCACACTGCCCTGTGGCACTCCACTTTTGATAGCACTGGGGGGGGGGGGGAAAGGGTGTTCTTGATTTTGACTTGGAAAGAGCGATTTTCGAGATAATTATTAATGAAAAGAATAAGATGCTTGGGGAAGTTGAGTTTTATGAGTTTGAAAACCAGACCCTGGTGCCAAATTTTGTCGAAAGCTTTGCTGACGTCCAGGAAAATACCAAGCGTGTGCTGCTCAGTGTTAAACCCCTCGATGACGTAATTGATGTTTCTAAGAAGCTGGTGAATGGTGCTGTGCTTGGGCTGGAAATCGAACTGCTCGGGGGGGTATGACTTTGTTGGCACTGATGAAGTCTTGAATTTGGGCTTTGATTATTTTTTCAAGAATTTTGCTGAGCACGCTGAGGAGACTTATGGGCCTATAGTTGTTTGGGTTGGAGGGGGAGGACTTCTTTTTATGAATGTTGATGATAATGGCTTTCTTCCAGCTAGTAGGAAAAGTGCAATGCTTTATACAACTATTTATGATTTTAGTGATATTAGTCACGACATTGAGCGGGGTATTTTAAAGCATTTTGCTTGTGACATTGTCCGCACCAGGGGCCTTGTTATTAGGGAGTTTTTTGATAATGTCATTGACGTCTTTTGGAGAGCAGAGGATGGGAGAGATAGGGTTATTATTATTGGTCAGATATGACTCCACATTTAATTTAACATCTGATATAAACTGTGAAGGGGAGGAGGAGAGATCGTTCTGGAAATTGTTTCCATACACGTCAGCAAACTCTTTAGCTTTCTCCAGGTCAGTGCAGAGGTAGGTGTTGCCTTTCTTAAGGGGGGGGGGATGGCAGAAAAGGGCTTAGAGAAATTCTTAGCCAACCTGTACAAAGTTTTGTTGTTGGCAGGGAGGGTCTGTATAAAATCGTTCCATTTGTTGCTTTTAAATTCATACATGAGGTTTTTAACGGTCTTGGTGAGGGCATTTAGCTCACTTTTGTAGGGGGGGGGGTAGGCAGTTTGATTCCACATTTTTTTTAGTTTATTTTTATACCTAATGAGCCTCCGGATATGGGGGAGAAGCCTATATGTGTGGTTGTAAGCAGTGTATTCCTTTGTAGAATTTTCATAGGCAGTGGCGAAGGCATTATTGAGTGAGGAGATGGCTTCATCTATGTCGGTCGTGTTTTCAATTTTAGGGTTTCCAGGGACGGTGCTGTGCAGCTCAACATAAAATTTGTTCCAATTTGTGCTTTTGGCAGTAATGACGTGCTTTGGGGTGCGGCCGTTAAGGGCGAAAGTGAGGAGGATGGGGTTGTGATCAGACGATAGCTTATGATCCGAGATGATAAGGTAGGGCTGACTGGGGCTAGTGATGGCAATATCGATGGTGGTGGAGGCATGAGGGCCAAAATGGGTGGGGGTACTAGGAGCCAAAATACTGAGGTCATTTTTTGCTGCGTAGTTAACAAGAACATCTCCTTTCTTATTAGGGACTCCAGCGTTCCACAATTTGTGCTTTGCATTCATGTCGCCAAATAGAAGAACTTCATTTTTTGTAAGGCACAATTTGTCGAGGTCGGCATTGTTGATGTCCTTGGCAGGGGGCATGTAAACTGAAGTAATGTTGATGGGGCAATCATTCAGGGTAATTGTAACAGTGGTGTTTTCAAAACTAGAGGTGGGTATTTTAATCTCAAAGTGGGGGAGGCTCTGTCTTACAAAAATGAGGGTGCCGCCACCCGCACCGTCCTCACGGTCAGTGCGGTAGCAGCAATAATTGGGAACTTTGACATTTCGATTTCCATTGAGCCAAGTTTCTTGAATAAGGGCAAGGTCCGGCTCATACTCTGACATGAAATTCTGGAGCTCGTTCATCTTGGGAAATAGACTATTTGCATTCCAGGAAACAAGGCGGAGGGCGTCACGCACGGCCATTTTGGAGAAGTTGGAGAAATAAGAGCTGCAAGCCCTGAATTTGCTGGATTAAATTGGTGAACATATTGGCGACTGATTCAATCATGGGGGAGCTGGCACTAGGGCTTTCGGCATCATTTTTTTTTTCATTTAGAAGTTCTTGTATTTTCTCATTAAATCCCTGAGGGGGGATTGCACTTTGGAGGTTGTCGTGGGCTTCCAAAGCTTCTCTTCTAATCTCCCAGATGTTTCTGGAGTCCTTTGTTTTTAATCTGGGTCTAATTGGGCAGACGGGGGAGTTGGATGTGTGGCAGCCGCCACAGAGGGCACAAGAGGGCTCCGTTTCTTTGGACTTAGTGCATTCATAGGAGTAGTGGCCTAGACCACATTTGAGACATTTGGGGGGACGAGTGCAGCACCGACTTGAGTGTCCATACATTTGACATCTCCAGCACTGGGTGGGTTTACCTTCCTTTTTTTTGAGGGGTTCGATATTTACCCTGAGGTAACCAATTCTATCGACTTCATAGATTGTTTTGTTTTCTTCAGTTTTGGGCATATGTAAGATGAACAGAGGCATTGGGGCTTGCTCTTTGCCCCTTTTCATTTGTGAGATCTTGTGGATAACAAAATCTTTAGCTTGGAGGTCCGACATGATTTCTTCGATGGGGAAATCATTTGACAAGCCACGTATGACAACATTAAGATCCCGATCCTCATTTAAAGGGTGGGTGTGGGATTCAAGTTTGTGTTCGTCTATATACTTGCGAATATTTCTGTACGCATCAGCAGTGGGGGGATAGACAGTGAGGGTTTTTTCTTTAGTAGCGGAAACACCCATTCTAGCAGTGATTTCTTCCTTACAGTACTCATTGAGATCATTTACCAATTGTAGGTCATTGGGAGGGTTGTAGATGCTGATGGGGGGGATATGCTTTTGGTTAGGTAGTTTGTAGTTATTTCTCCTGATATTTATTCTTGCTTTATTTTGGTTTCTTTGAGTTGTGGGAGCGGTATTCAGTTCTTCATCAGGGTTTAGCATATCAAAGTCTAGCATATCGAAGTTGTTACTAGTGGGGGTGACAGAGCTGGAAGTTTCACCGATACTTTTAGCGACTTTCTTAGGCTGGATAAAGTTTGTCCCCGAGCGGGTCGTGGCTTCGTCTTCATCTTCACTAAGGACCCTTTTTGAGGAGCTGGTTGGGCCATGTGCCGAGGGCACTGCCTCCTGGTTTCCCAGATTTTCCGTAGTAATGTTCATTGCAAGGGCTTCCTTCAAGTTATCAACAATGTTGAATTTCTTGTCTTTTACATTAAGGAGTTGGTTATTTATGTTTTTAAGTTTTCTAACTTCATCGGAACTTAGTGTTCCTCTATCTGATCTATCCACTAATTCCTCAAGAATTTTTTCAATATCAATTAATTCGTCAATAGTTCTAGCCTTCCTTATAAGATTATCAAACTTAATATTGGACCAACCACTACTCTTTAGGAAATCAGAAAAGGGGCTTGCCTTTAGTGTGTAGTCATCTCTCCGGAGCCGTGTCTTGTTGGATTTGGCTTTACGGCTGTCAACCTTATCATCATCGTCATCCATGGTCTGGTCATTTTCAGGGCACTCATTGGCACTAACAAACAGTGAAGACATCGAGGCCGGCGGCGGAGGGCTTGGCCCTAACGCTAGCAGCTTCTCCCGTAGTAGGGTTAAATTAGCACGAGGGCGAGAGCAGGATAGCAGTCTGTTACAGGTAACGAAAAACTATCGAGCCGGTGAGCAGGAGACCTCACTGCCAGCCGCATTCCACGTGCCCGTGTCCACGTGTCCTTATAAGCCAGTAACGTTGCCAGATTGATAAAAGTAATTTTTTCTTACTTACTATGATCTTACCTTTCTAAAAAAAATTAATGGCAAAAAATACTCAATAGTATATTTATGAAGAATTTCTTTGGACGGTCGGGAAGATTTGTTCCGATTGACCCCGCTGTTCGTATACACCCCATTTTACGGTATCTAAAGTTTATTACACATTATTTCGTACAACTTGTGAGTTAGCAGGGGAAATTTATCACTGCTCTGAGCTGCCATAAAAAATTTATTTTTCATTGAACGCAGGAATTCCGTCAGAAATTTTCGAAAATTTACTAACACTTAGAAGCAGAACTTTAGTTTTCCTCCAGAAATGTTCTGAAATTGAAGTCATAAAATTCTAACTTTTAGTTATCTTAGGTGATTATTGGGAGGGGGAGAGGAAGTTGGGCAAAAATTTTCGTAACTGAAGTTCTAGTAAAGGAATTTTAAGATTTTTTAAAATCTCGTCAAGGAGGTCAGGATAACCTCTTATTTCCGTGTTCGGAGCCATATTTGAACTTCCTGCCCTCTAAAGCTTGTACTCTGTCCACGTGCTCAGAATTTCCCTCATACAGGGTATCTGCTCGACCTGGACTTTTCAAATCCATGACTTTCCCTGACTTTCCATGACTTTTGCGAACAATTTTCCATGACTTACGATTTTAACTATTTCATTTGACGCTGAGATCAAAATAGAGCATAAATATCAATATAGGATGTAAGACAGTGTATTTTTGCTTTTCGAAAATATTCTTTTTTTTTTCGTCTATGCAAATAATTCTAAACCAAAGCTAAAAAAAGAACTTAACTAGCTATATCTGAAACAGATCATGTGCAACAATTTATTGATACAAAAAAATGAGTACAAGGATTTAGCAACATTTAAAAGCCAAAACAACTTACTATCCCCCAAAGCAGAAGTATGAAAGAGTGAAATTCAAATTAAATAAATGCGTCACACGCTCTATTGTCTCGCTTTATTGTCAGTCAGGTGACAAAATCCGCGCACATGCAGTTATGGAAAATTCGCCGCTCACGGGTTTCAACGTTGAGTATTCATCTGATTGGTCAACACAATGCAACTTGTTTGAATCTGTTATTCACTAATCAGATTGCACCCAATACAAGGTTCCCTCACTATCTTGAAAATAAAATTGAAGTACTTTTTAAGGAGGTTTAAAAATTTTCCAGGAATTAACTTCTAAGGAAGGGTCTGCACAAAAATCAAGATTAATTTCAAAAGTGATGTAAATTTTGATGAACAGTACCGATTCTTTACAGATTTAATATGAAAAACCTAAAAATCGGGAAATGTTTTTCATCAATATGAAAAAGAAAATTTTAGGGAAAGGTACATTGGAAGCAATTCTTTGGCTTATTCAAGTGTAAATTCAAAGGAATGGTAAAAATGATAGACACCAACATTTTCTATTTATTCAAGAATAAAAACAATCACACAACAACTCTTTTTTTTCCCCCATGAAGAAAATTTATAATTTCAGAATAAGACAAGGATCACCTTATTTTGCCAGTCTGTGCATGTAAAATGTTTTCTATTCTCCCCCCCCCCCTATTATTTTCTCTTCCCCCGTCCAAGAAAAAAAGGTGATTTTTTTTTTCTTTTGAAATTACAGCTTTTACTCGATTTTTTGGAACTCGAGGAAAAACGTGCCTGTATTTTGTAATTAAATAAACAAATGAAAAGTCAGCACTTTTTCTTTAAAAGTTCGGTGTTTTCTTAAAAACTATTAGAAACCAATAAATTGGAAGAGCTAAAATTTGAGTTCAAAAATAAATAAATTATTAAAATAAAATGAACAATGAGTGTATTTAACGTAGCACAATTTTAGAATTGCTTCAGAATATCAAAATAATTGAAGTATTTACAGGATGCAAAAGGATTGAAATCTTGACAATGGCACGCCATTTTCGACGAAGCACGTGCTCAATGTTAGAATGTCAACCAAAAAAAAAAAAAAAATTAAGTTATACAAAACCCATTACACACGTATTTCTATCCCTGGTATTTCGAAAAAAATGATCATGGAAGCAAAAAATTCGAAAAATAATTTTAATCCACCAGAAAAATCTAAATTTTGTTGAAAGAAAATCATTAAGATCCCAGAAAAAAAGTAATTTTCAGAAAAGCTCATGTTTAACTTGTTAAAGATATTCTATTGTAAAAAATCCAATCCTGATTATTCTATTTCTAAATTGTTTTAAAAGTAAAGGGAAACGAAAAAGCGGCGCCTAACCGCGAACTTTCAAGGATTGCCAATTATGCGCAAAATTAAAACTTCTCGAGGTATGTTTTTTTTTTTTTGTTATTATTATTTTCGTCTCAAAAAAACGGCTCCCGATTTCGAAATCCGGACGATTGCCGATTTTTCGATGGACAAAATTTTTTGCAGGAGCACGATCGTAAACGTTCGAAGATCGCCGATTTTTCGGCACATTTTCAACGAAAAATAATACTTTTGGAGTTTTCAAGGACATTTCAAAATTTTCAAGGACTTTCCAGGGCCCTTGAAAGACCAAATGAAATTCAAGGACTTTTCAAAGCCGGGGGAGCCTTGCAATAACGAAGTAGAATGACGATGGATGTTTTTTTGTTCTTCTGAGATCGGGAGAAATAACAACCGATTCTGAGCGCTAAAATCCATGATAAACAGTCAGTTTCCATGACTTTTGGACATTTTTCGCTGAAATCCACGACTTTCCATGACCAATTTCGATCATATATAAAATCCATGACTTTCCCTGACTTTTCATGACTTTCCAGGTGCGCGGACACCCTGCTCATAAGTCCGGCACTGGAAAGCACCCATTACGCGATTGGTGAAAATAAAGTAAAATTTATGATGCCCCTCTATCTCGGCAGGCCCTGCTTTTCTAACCTCTCGGACTGTTTTTTTTTCTTTTTTTTATTTAGTTATTATTATTTATTTATTTATTTCTTTTTGCATATTTATTTATTTTTTCTATGAAATAAAAGCTCAAAAGTTATCTTCTTGACCAAATGTATTTCTTGATCTTGTTAGGAAGCAGTGAACAGTGTATACCTGTATAAAGGCTTTTTGTGGTAAATAGTCCAGTAACCTTGTCGTGTTAAAGGGGGCCTAAGTTGCATCAAGTGGGGGTAGTAGGTTTCTTTTTTTTATTCTTGTATGAGATATGACCGAGATGCAAAATCTAAGTTTTTGACCTCGGCGACCCCCCGGAACACTTTTAAAAATCCCCAAAACTGCTAAATTTTTGTACTTTTTTCGGATTTTTCGCATTTTGACCATGAAGGATCACGTTTTTACCCGACTACGGCAAAGCCTAAAGGAAGGGTTATGTTTTTATCAGTCTGGCTATGTTTGTGGTTAAGGATGTTCCACCGTAGCTCCTAAACTATTCATTCGATTTTGATGAATGAGGTGCCAATCGATTCGTTTTCGAGTCTCGAGTGTCATAGGCTACTTTTTATTAGAATTTAACAAGAGGAAAGATCGATTATTCCTAGACAAGCATCGATTTTTACCGATATTTTCGGAGCTAAGTGTGTTCAACAATGAATTTCCAGTGTAAGGCTTACCTTGATTTTAGCATGAAATTAGTTCAAAGCAATATATTTATATAGAAGATTGTTATTAAATATTTGTTTCAATTCATTATTTTGCACATGCATTTTTCCAGTTAAACTTGAAATTCAAGGTTTTTGTTTTGACAACACTTGATTCTCGTGACGTGAAAACTTGTATTTAAATAGGCAAAAGTTTCATTACCCTACTACGGCAAAGCCTAAAGGAAGGGTTATGTTTTTAGCAGTCTGGCTATTTCTGTGGTTAAGGATGTTCCAAACTATTCATTCGATTTTGATGAATAAGTAAAATAAAAAAGTTTTAAAAACCTGTAACCTGACTACAAAAAAGCTCTAAAAAGTCAGAAATAATAACAAGTTTAAAAAACTATAACCCGACTAAAAAAAAAAAAAGCACTGAAAGGTAAGAAACAAGGTAGGTACTATTTAATATCATCGCCTTATTAAATAAAACAAGACGTTTGATTCTTTTAGCTATACCTGTTTATTTAGTTCTACGACTTGAACCCTCTGCAAGTTCCACATTAACAACATAATTCAATTCAAATGCTGTAGTCGTGCGTTGTCAACTACAGAAAGCAAGCATTTAACTTGATACACAAGCAAACATATTAAATTGATCTATACATATACAAGAATGGTAAATTAGGTTATAATGTTATTCTATCAAATTGTTTTTCTGTAATTGACAACGCACGCCTACAGCATTTGAATTGAATTACGTTGTTAATGTGGAACTTGCAGAGGGTTCAAGTCGTAGAACTAAATAAACAGGTATAGCTAAGATATCAAACGTCTTGTTTTATTTAATAAGGCGATGATATTAAATAGCACCTACCTTGTTTCTTACCTTTCAGTGCTTTTTTTTTAGTCGGGTTATAGTTTTTTAAACTTGTTATTATTGACAAACATTATATTACACATATTTAAACTACGTTAAATTTGCTACAATTTGAAGCTAGAATAGTCTTTCTAGCTATAATAGTTTTTGAAATACAGCTTTTCAAAGTTTCGCAAAAAGTACGAAAATCCCCAAAACTGCTGAATTTTCGTACTTTTTTCGGATTTTTCACATTTTGACCATGAAAGAGCACGTTTTCAACCAACATAACATTACACTCATTTAAACTGCATTAATTTTGCTACAATTTGACACTAAGATGGGTTTGTTAGTACAATATTTTTTGAGATACAGTTTTTCAAAGATTTGCACAAATTTGAAAATTTTTAATTAATTTCCTAGATTCGTCATATATGAAATTGTCTTTATATGAGTCAATGTAGTAAACATTTATTCAAAAATGTCCTAATATAAAAATGAGGTAATTATATGTTTAATAATTATAAAAAATACATAAATATTTCTGTTGAATCAAAATTGGCACGGGATGTCTAGAGGGGGGAGGGGGAGTGTGTATTGGGAGGATTCCACTTACTAATGCCATTCATGGGAGCGATCGGCAATATAATGGGGGAAAGTGAACTGAAAGAATTTTTTGCAAATCTTTGCGGAAAATAGTATTAATGAGATGATGTCAAGCCCATATGCCCGAGTTGTAAGGACACACTTTGACCTCTAGCATTAGCACAGGAGGTGGTAAAATCAATTGTCTTTTCAGAATAAGATATATTTGAGCATAAAAATCTTCTCTCAGACTATGACAAATCTTGAATTTTGAAAGTGCACGAGGAGGAAAAATTTCGCTTGACAGAAACAAAACCCTAAAAAACTTGAAGGCAATGAACCTTCGACACATAACGGTTAACTACTACATTTTCAAATAGCGGTATGCAAGCAGAAAGGATAGGAGATAATAGTTTGCATTTGCATCTGAACAAATGGAACAACTGGAGTTTGCCGTCCAACAAACACTACCGTACTTTTATGCTGCAAGCCATTTTTCTTATGCAAATTGTGCGCATCTATATCTGCAAGACATGCTGGAATTGGGGAACAAATTGGATTCCACTGAGTATTTACAATTTACTGCTGCTGATACTTCACTATCAGCTGTTCACAGAAGTTCTGGTCAGATGTATGGTCATATATGACCATTGAACAGGTGCTGATTTGCTCAATGAAAATCTATGGAGGATTGACTCGAGTCGTGGCATAACTGAAACTGACCTTGAACGATGGACACTAGGTATGATCTATTTACAGAACATATGTGCAGCAGTTCAGGAATTATGCAATGTAAAATTACACACAATTGAGTAGCATGTAGACGTAAGACTATCGCGAATTACTAGAGATTAAGTTGATACAAAGAAGCTGTGCGACTTGTTTTTGAGTATGCTACATCTCCTAAAGTCGATGTTCTCATGTCCTTAAGCAGTGCAATTGTGGGGGAGAAAGGAGCAAATTGCCACATGGCCAGAGCCATTGGGAAGAAAGCAATGTTGAAGATTGAAGGGGAATTTTTCCAAGAAGTCAAACGCGACCGTAAAACCAAATCCCTGTCTCTTTCCTCTGCTATTCGTACTGTAACTGTTAGCAGTAGACGTATGACGAACCCACTTACACTGTTTCATAGGATATGCGTTTTGAAGCAGTCTGACGAATTGAAGAACTTCTTCACTCACGAGCTTTCACCATTCCCGATGTTTCTATTCACTACAGAAGTTATGAAGAAGGGCAATAAGTCCTCTTTCATCTTTTATAAGTCCTCTAGTCCAGTCAAACCCTTCAACGACCAACGCTAGCAACAGTTCACTAAGGCTGCCGTTAAGACCAATTTCTACCTGAAGAGATTTCTCTCACGCAAGATGCTGCAAAGTAAAATTCTCTTCACACACATCATCAGGTGCAGTAATGGCTGGGTTACAGAAAGAATCCCACTTGTATATGGATGGGTTACTACAGCCCAAAGGTCTTTCTCCAAATCTAATATCCCAAGATACTATTGAACAAGTCGAGAGACAATTTTAGGTATACCAACACTCGCATTATCGTTTTCTACTATTTAATACTTTCCATTCCAATATGTGCGGTGAATTCATATTAAGACTTCTTGACAAAGAATTTCTAGTATAGCATATAAAAAAATATACAAAGACAGTGATAAAAAAAAATGGCAATTACATGCTAGTTTTGAGATTGCTATAACTTTCATGTCTTTTCTGCCTCCAACATAAAAACATTGTCTTCAATATTCCCCCCATTTTTGGGGATAATCAACAATTTTGCATTGTCATTCCTATCAGAAGGTCCGCGACCAGGAATGTGGCATTGAAGTAGATGAATTGGCGTTTTCGCTTGGTGCTAGGGTACTAGTCCTTCAAAAAGGAGGAAACCCTTTAATCCTCATTTCGTTTATACTTTCATGTCATTTGCACTTTTTGTATACCCTTAATGCAAATGTTTGAATTAAAAATTTATATATTTTAATATCTTCTCTCTCTTGGATATCAGTCCTCTGGTTGTGAGCAATAACCCCCCCCCCTTCCACCACCCCTTCAAAATGTAAAGTTTGATAAATGTTTACTTCTCTACTCATATAATACAGGTATTGAAGATATGAAGACATTTGTATATATGATGAAACGAGGAAATTAATTAAAAATGTTCAAATTTGGAGAATTCTTGAATCTTTTTGGCGAATCGTTGAAAAGCTGTATCTCATAAAAAATATAACTAATAAGCCCATCTTGGTGTCAAATTGTAGCAAATTTAATGTAATTTAAAGGTGTGTAATATTATATCGGTCGAAAACGTGCTCTTTCATGGTCAAAATGTGAAAAATCTGAAAAAAGTACGAAAATTCAGCAGTTTTGGGGATTTTCGTACTTTTTTGCGAAACTTTGAAAAGCTGTATCTCAAAAACTATTATAGCTAGAAAAACTATTTTGATGTCAAATTTTAGAAAATTTAATGTAGTTTAAATATGTGTAATATAATGTGTGTCAAAAACGTGATCCTTCATGGTCAAAATGCGAAAAATCCGAAAAAAGTACGAAAATTTAGCAGTTTTGGGGATTTTTAAAAGTGTTCCGGGGGGTCGCCGAGGTCGAAAACTTGGATTTTGCATCTCGGTCACATCCCATACAAGAATAAAAAAGAAACCTACTACCCCCACTTGATGCAACTTACGATGTACTAGGTTACTGGACTAAAATACAATGAGTAAAAAATTCTGTTGGATTTGTCTTTAACAGACCTGCAGCCACACCTAAATTTTATCTTTCGTACTGGCACTATTATCATATCTAACACCGTTGTCATATCTTTATATTCGCACTGTTATCTTAGAGAACATTTCATCGTTGATGAATTTTAAGATATCTTCTCCCCCCCCCCTCAAAAAAATAAATGCATAAAATGAAACGAGAAGGCTTTGTGGCTTCTTAAATTGAAGACCTCGATACAGCTTCGTCTTTGTCCATGCTATGATAAGGCCCTGCGAGGGGCCCTGCGTCATTAGCCACCGCACTTGTTGACGATAATTTTTAATAATGTTTACATTATATAGAATGCAGCTCCTGTATTTAAGATGTTCAAATCGACAGGTTGACATGTTTTTCAATAGTTTGACATGACGTTGTTTTTGAAATATATTTGATAACTTTGATAGAAGAATCAGGAAAATTATAGAATGGCGCTAGGCCCAATTAGCCCTGCTGCAGGCTAAGACCGTCCCTGCTGCCCATGGTAGTACAGGATGGTATATATTAATACATTTTACTCTTGCGTATTCTTTTGTATTATGGATTCTCAGAGACAGTAGAACTATGCATATATAGATGAAGTTTTCTATTTGAATTTATCATGTAGTCTTTTTTTACCTTAAATTATATTGAAGTTAGCTAATTTATATTCTATAATTTTGTTGTAGATGATTATTGGGACCTTTATGAATGGTCTCGTCAAAACTATCGCGAGTTTTGGGAATGCTTGTGGATCTTCTTTGACATCATAAGTTCACAGCCTTATACTGAAGTAAGATATTAATTTTCCTTTAAGAAAGTATTTGTAAGTTATGTTTAACAAAAGAACGAAAATTAACAATTTTTTTTTCATGGTTTTTAAACTTTCAATCCCTGGATTTTTTCAGCTCTTTCCCCATTTCCTACTTGTAATGTTTTTATTGAGTCATACGTTATGCTTGACTACTCCAATTATATGTTTCCTTATTAAACTATAATTCAACTAGGGGCTTCACATTCCGTTTGCTTTTCTTGCGAAGGATTATTGTAGTGCCTGCTAGGTTTTTGTAGTGAAATTGTGAAACTCGGCAGCGTTTATGCTTCTTTCTCTTTTCTGTCTTCGTTTGAAATTTTGAAACTTAAAAAAAAAAAAATATTAAGCATTTTTAATTGCAGGTTTTCAGCAAAAATGGCACCTTCGAAGACACTGAATGGTTCAAAGGAGCAAAACTTAACTTTGCAGAAAATGCTTTACGTAATAGAGGACCTAGAACTGCTATTATAACAGCAGGTAACAATATGCGTTAAGTTTTCTCAACATAAACAGCATTTTACTGTTCAAAAAGTTTATTTGTCTTCGTGAAAATGTGTGGATTTACAAGGTTGCAATGTTTAAGTTTAACCGTGAAATTCAGCGTGTTGCCATCTGGCAACATACCCAAAATAGTCTTTTAAAACAATATTATGGTCTCCCTACTCGCTCCGGAAAATCCGAAGGTTTTCCTTGAGGAAAACCTCAAAGGAATTCCTGAAGGAAACCTCAAAATAGGGGGCTCTCCACACGCTCCGGAGAATCCGAAGGCCGGCCTTGAGGATTTCCCCTAGTCCCAAGACGCTGCCGGATTATGCAAAGGGCCAAGAAACCTTCTACCCATCCACAAAGTATGATCGGAATTGGGGAAAACCTCAACAGAAGGGTCCGAAAATTCGCAGGAATATCTCAACAGAATTCATCATATATACATGGAGGATTTCCTTTAGGAGGATTTTCTCGAGGAATTCCTTCGTGTTTTCCGGAGCGTTTATGGGGCCTTTTCAACAAAATGAAGCTGTATAGTTGCCAATAACAAAGAAAATATGCACTTAAGACACTAGTAAATCAATTTTAAACATGTAAATACAGCACCAATCTGATGGAAAGCATAACTACACTAGCGGAAAAAAATCCCAACACCAAGAAAAGTAACAGTACAGTAATGAAATTTGGGTAATGCAATTGTCTAGTTAACATGGTTAATTGATTAAATGTACAAGATCACTGGATAATTTAAGCTCAAGAAAATGCTGTGCAAATATGAAATTATGTTACTTTAATAGACGGTGTAACCTCCAGAATTCTGAGGGCAAGCCTGCAAGCGTGCATGCATTGTGTCATACAGGTGCCGAATGTCACTTTGTGGTATGGAGTGCCATGCTTGTTGCACTTATTTTGTCAATACTAGAAGAATCATTGCTGACTGTGGATGATGCTGGAGTTGCCGTCCAATGATACCCCATACGTGATCAATTGGAGACAGATCTGGTGATCTTGCAGGTCATGGTAACATGTCAACACTCTGTAGAACACATAGTGTTTCAGCAGCGGTGTGGGAGCTAGCATTATCCTGTTGGAAAACTCCCCCTTGAATGCTACTCATGAAGGGCTGTACTATAGGTTGAATTTCCAGACTGATGACAAATTTACAGTCAGTGTGTTTGGGATAATTACAAGAGTGATCCTGCTGTCGTAGGAAATTGCTCCCGAGACCATGACTCCAGGTGTAGGTCCCGTATGTCTAAGCCGCTGACAGCTTGGATGCAGGCAGTCCCCTGGACTCCTTCTGACCAACATACAGCCATCACGGGCATCAAGGCTGAATCTGTTTTCATCAGAAATTACAACAGATCTCCACTCCGACCTCCAGTGAGCTCTGTCTTGACACCACTGCCTTGCAGTCAATGGAATGCAGGCTACAGGCTACTTGGATCGGAAATGTCCTTGAAATAAGCGGGTCACGGCGGTACCAACTACAGCTCGAATGTCAGCCGCAGATGCAGTACGATGTGCCACAGCCGTACGCAGGATTCGGCGATCTTCCTTCTCAGTCGTGCCACGTGGCCGCTCGAAACTCGATCTTCTTGAGGTAGTACCATCCCTTGACCATAGCTTCCAATAATCATACCCCCACGTTGGAAACATTCTCACCAAGTCTTTCTGCAATATCGCGAAATGAAAATCCTCCTTCTCGTAGCCAAATTGTACGACCTTGTTTAAACTAGGTGAGCTATCGAAAATGGCTTCTTCGTCTTCTTAAAGGCATTATTGGCTAACATGAACACAATGCGTCAAATTTCACGGAAAAATAATACTGACGAGCTTCGAAACACTCTTTTAAAACAAGCCGTATTTGCATGTTCTGAGTGACGCCAGCTGCGCCACACTTATGTGTGGAGCGCGAAATTTCAATCGATGTCATCTTTCAGTTGTATGAACACGCCTACCAAATTTCGTTTATCTAGCGCAAGTCTTTCTTGGTGTTGGGATTTTTTTCCGCTAGTGTAGATTCTTTTTTTCATCATTCACAAGTGTAAGACTATTTCTTTAGTTTTGTGTACTTGAAAATACTTACGCCTCGTAGTTGAGTAGTAAGGCACTTTGCAATCGTTATAAATGTTTTAGGAGATTTGAATGTAAATTATTTGTTGGTTTTGCAGTTTATGTCCAATGTTGCCAGGCAGATTTTTTTAACCGTAAACCATACTTAAGTTAAACTATGATTGTTTTAAGTATTACTTCTCGCATGATTTGAATGATATTTTTATCCCAAGAACATAGTTAAAAGCAGTAAGTTACCGCTCAAAAGCCAAGGCTAAGCCAGAATTGCATGAAATACACCGTTAGCTCGGGCTAAGGCCCCTATATAGATGAGCCCGCGCATCAAGATTAAGTTTCACCACTTTGGATCCAGCGCGTGTTTGTGTGTTTGAGTGGTTGTCATTTCTGGCCGTTAATCGCATTTTGGTAATTTTTCACTGTGAGCAATTATTTGCGGCATGTGGATTTGGCAAAGCTTAGCAATGTGCCAAAACTTTTTTCTGGTAACCCTACTCCGCAACAATGAAAAATTGAAAGTAAAAGTTAAGGAATTGGATCCAAAGTGGTGAAACTTAATCTTGATGCGTCGGCCTGTCTATATAGCGGCTCTAGCTCGGGCCATGTCATTCAGATACTGCAGTTTCATCCTCATTAGGAACCGAGCTGGAGGTAGAGATACTCCTACATAAGCTACTAGAGCCAAACAAACTGGTAGTTGAAGTAAAAATAGCTCACCAGAGAGTGACCGCAGCAATAGTTCGCACCAATTTCAACAGTCGGGTAAACCTGCGTGTATATAGTTTTATAACTATAAAAAATGAAATGTGAAAGGAAAAAAAGCACGTTAACATCATTCTACGGAAAAACGGACATTTTGTCCCTCACATTACAAATCATATATTTAACTTCAGAAAAAATTTAAAAGGGTAATGAGCAAACTTTTTTTGTTTAAGAAATCACTTACTTATGTGTGATTTCTTAAGCAAAAGATTATTCATCCTCCTTTGAAATTACTATTATACACCGAAATATATAAGCTATCACGTGAGAAATAACATGGCGTCTTTTCCATGAAATAGTCTATTGGTTATCTTGAGTTTGTATAGTTTGCCACATGAGAACGAGTTTCAAAAATGCTGCTCAAAAATTCTTTTCATACTTAAATTTTTGCACCATTACAACGAAATATATAAGCTATCACGTGAGAAATAACATGGAGTCTTTTTCATGAAATAGTCCATTGGTTATCTTGAGTTTGTATCGTTTGCCACATAAGAACGAGTTTCAAAAATGCTGCTCAAAAATTCCTTTCATACTTAAATTTTTGCACCAAAAATCACACAAAATGCTTAATAACACACGGACATTGCATGTAATTGCAAGTATTAATTGCCTTCATCAAAATGCATAGCATCTAATATTTCTATCATTAGAATTG